>JAJOZX010008917.1:0-2500 GCA_023014485.1 Bathynomus jamesi | reverse complement strand
TGAACGACTGCGAAAAACTTCCAATTACAGAATTCGATGCCATTCCATCTCCCGACATTGACATAGATGATGCCGAGTTGAGCACTGACCAAAAATATTTGTTAGGCATCTACAGAGCAGTGTCGAGCGGTAGCTGCTCTTCAGCTCTCGCGGCTCGAAATCCAGGTAAGATGGCGCATTCCAGGTGGCTGACGACAGCAAATAGATTTCTGCGCCTCTATGTTTCAACCAGTGAACCCTCCAGCACCTTCAACGAAATTGTGCGATTCATTATGACAGTTTACGCACCAATTTGGTTTAAGATAAAGAAAAACTCCAGTTTCACTGAGGGCGCAAAACATTTTTTCGAAATGATGCGTCTCTCTCAGACCATGCCTCAAAGATCTAAGACAATCGCCAACAAAGTCCTCCGTAGAAATTCTTTCTTTGCTCACCCAGAAAATATTTTGATCTCCATGCTACATGCCGATGAGCAACACATAAGAGAATTGGGATGGAGAAGAATATTAAAAGCACGATCAAAACAATCACCAGCGGGGGAAATTCGAGCCTTCGCCATGCCTGAGCTGCTCTACGATAGTCAAAACTATTACGAAATGATCAACTGGCAAACGGCTGAGGTGACCGAACCCCCCGTTACAAAAACAATACCTGATACCCGAATAAAAGAGTTTGTTGAGACGGGAGACCAGCCTGATGGACTGATCCCACTATTCCCTTGTCATACTCAAGCGGTCGAGAGACTCATCAAATTAGTAACCGAAGCCTCTGCCAGTGTAAGTGGAATAGAAGAGAGGGACGGATTCATCCGCTCCCGTCTTCACTCCCGAACAAAAATTCCACGATTTGATTCTAAGAAAGATTACCGTATGTAAATCGACATGCAGCCAAAGGAAGGGTGGTTGGGGCTGGATTATTTAAGACAAAGAGCCGATCTGAAAATATGTATATAAATTACCTATTTTTTCAACATTTGACGTTGTTGCCGGGGGCAAAAGATATTAACGTAGGACAACGCGCTTGGAAAAACGATCATATGAGGTCTTTTTCATCGACTTTATAGTTATTAGGAATAATTTTGATGCATATTGAAATATTTTAAAAATTATAAGAAAAATACGTTTTTGACTACTAAAATATGATTTTCATCGCTCTGCCGGGGGCAGAAGATGATTACCTATTAAGCTAAGATTTTGCAGAGGCTATTTTCTCATGCATGCGCAAGTTTGTGTCTCTATTAGAATATGGAAATCGAAAAAAATGTAAAATCGATCCACCCTAAATTCTTCAGTCGTTGGAGTTGTTGGCAGTAGACTTCAGCTGTGATTGTTTGGTTATCTGGCAGAAGCTCAAAATGAATAATTCCTTGCATGTCCCACCAAACGCATAGCAAAATTTTCTTTGGATGGGGTCCATTCCTTGGCTGAGGCTCAGGCTTTGTTTCACGGCTAAGCCACTGATGTCGACGCTTAATATTGTTATATAATATAGAGGACCCATTTTTCATTCCCAGTGACGATCCGATTCAAAAACGGTGCCTGCAGTTGCCGAGAATGCAGTGATGTGTAAATATCGATTCGATGTTGAAGATTCGCTTGTGACAAATCATGCGGAACCCATTTTTCAACCTTCACTACTTTTCCTAACAGCTTCAAATGACGATGAATGGTCATATGGCTAACGCCGAGTTGCAGGCCAAGTTTTCTTACAGTTACCGTTGGGTTTTCCTCCACTGTTGCTTTCAGCAACTCTTCATGTAACTCATTTGGTTGTCCTGTTCGTTGATAAATAATTTAATTAATCTTTCAGACTGAAGTCTCCATTTCTGAACTTCTCAAACTATCTCCTACACATCCATTCGCTCACAACATCATTTCCATAAACTCTGAATGTTTCTTGCGGATTCACTAGCGTTAGATCCTTTATGGAATTCATACAGCATCACATGTCGAATATGCTCTTTCGTGGGCTCCATGTTTTTTCAGTTACTGTAATATCGTAGGGGTAGCGTTGTAACTGTATGAAAAACACCAGAGAAAATATTCATTAGCCTAATCCTACACTAGCCTAAGCTTACACTAGCCTAAGTCATTCTGTATCGTGATAAAACATGTGCGAACTTTCGCCGCATACATTTCGCAACATTTCTAAAACTATTTCACATTATTTTGAGGTTATTCTATTACACTGGGGAACAAAAAAAAATTTTTTTCTTGGTGCCTGAGATTTTAGACCTTATTCTGGATATTTTCATGCCACTGATTCAGAAAATATCATCCATTTTGTTCTAGCAGCTCTAGTTTTTGAGATATTGCATACGTCATTACCTACTTTATTACCCTTCTGGAACGGTATTATGAGTTGCTCGTAAATCTAAATGCATATATAATTAATTGTAGCTATGATTTTGCTGATGTTGCTGTTTTGCATGTGTATTGTACATATACTAACGTGAATTCTTTCCTGTTACAGGTGTTGACATGGCTTCATCACGAAGAAA
>JAJOZX010008916.1:137500-170000 GCA_023014485.1 Bathynomus jamesi | reverse complement strand
CTCTACTCTCAGTCATTTGTGTTTCCTTTAGATGCATCCCTTCCATAAATTGTGGACGCCTTCCCTGGCTAGTGTTCCACAAATGGATGGTAGGTGCTGGGTCAAATGAAGTTTCATCTTGACCATGTATCTTCATGGTTAAAAGCTGATTTAATGTTGCTGTGTTAAGTCTATTTCTGTAGTCAGTCTTTGTCTGCTTCATGTGGAAGAAACCTCTTTCACACACAGCAGAAATGGCTGGCAGGGAGGGCAGAAGGTCCACCAGTGCTAACACATTGGGGCACTTCTCTCCCATCATCATCTTGTGGATATCAGACCAGATCAATTTTGTTACTTCATGCTGAAAGTAAATATATATATTTCAGACTGAAGCAAAAATCCAATTTATTTAGACCTACCCTACATAAAGGCTACATTATAATTATTATATTGTTGCTCTTATGAATAAATAATTAATGTTTCACACGTATTGCGCTCATTGTGTTTATCTGTGGCTTGTACTAGGCTTGCCAGCATAGCAGCAAGGTTAAAACATCGCTGGTCACTCGGACCAGCTGTCTTATGAAAATTACAGATCCGATGTGAAAACAACTGCCCTCGGGCCAACGGGCCAGCGGAAATTTCGCACGCTGCCTACACATTACCAATTTGATGTGGTCAAGAAAGTAGGCTTACTATAATCTATGAATTTAATTGCAATGAATAATTAGGGGTTACCAGTTTGGGATACGGCCCAAACAAACAATACTTAATAAGGAAAGAGCAATTACGTTGTTCAGGCGCGGATCCAGGGGGGGGAGGTCGAGGGGGTCCGGCCCCCCCCCCCCTGCTCACGGTGACCAACGATTTTTTGATTGCGTTTGTTTGCTCCTATATATGAAAAATAAGACCTGAAGACTTAAAATGGCTTAAGATACATGTATCCCGGTTGCCACAAAATTAATTTCCTTAAAAAGAATAAAGAAAAAAAAGTTTATGTCCGATCCTGAGACATTTCAGACCTGTCCTGGGTGTGTGAACAAGCAGGATTTTGATAACGGGAATATACTGCAAATCCATCTAAAGCTATCTTCAAATATGAAAATTTCCTACCGAGGGGGGGGGACACCCCCCTCGGACACCCCCATGGCGCTCGCTTCGCTCGCGCGTCCTCGGCCTTCGGACATATTAGTAACGAACCCCACCAAGACTGGACCCCCCTCTGCTTAAATTCCTGGATCCGCCCCTGGTTGTTGTTTTGTGCTTAATTAGAAAAATAAATGAGTTATTTCTTCACAGTGATTAACAATTCTATAACGGTATTTGTACTATATTACAAATGACTGATTATTAGCAACAAGAAATGGTTACACAGTATAAGCGTTAAGCGCTGCGTTAATGACTAGCAACAATAATTAAGGTAATGATATTCGGTACTGTACACTACAATAATGAGTAAGTAAGAAAACAACAACTAGGTAATAAGGTACGATATTGGATTCACAGCAATAAGTAATTATACAAATAAGTAAATTATATGAGTGAACAAAATAACAAGGTTATACAAAATTAAGGTATTGGTACAACACTTGAATAGGCCTACTAACGGGACAGTTAGTTTGAACGGTATTGAGGACACTTTTTAGGGCCTACGCGATTAAGCAGAGTTTGTGGACTTTTCAGCTTTGAATCCTGAATAGTCTAGCACGACGTAACAAAACACTGTAGGCTGAGTGAGGGCCTACAAGACACTTACCGACACGCGATTTCGACGGAGATAACTATGAAGGCTAAAGAAGCTTACGTGAAGGTTTACCGTCTTGTGTTTCGATGTCGATAACTCTGAAGACTGACGAGAGCCTACGTGAAGGTTGACAGTACTGCGTTTCGACGGAGATGGTCTGAGGACGTATAGACCTACCGGCAGGAGGATGTGTTAAAGGCCCGTTGATAGACTTGTTGAAAGGGCGCCGACCGGACATGTCTAATGCCATTTAGGTGGACGAAGGAACGAAATTCCTCACTGGTAAAACAAGTACCATTGTCGGAAACCAGGACTACGGGTAAACCCCATCGAGCGAAGACCGAACGGAGTAAGCGAATAGTAACACCCGAAGTCGTGGAAGTGGTTGGAAGAATTTCCACCCACTTAGAGTAGGCGTCCACAATGACTAGGAAATAAGTATTATTTATAGGACCTGCATAGTCAACATGGATCCTATGCCACGGTATAGTAGGCCATTCCCAAGGATGAAGTGGACTTTTCCTTGGGAGATCTCTGTTCTCTAGGCAGCTTTGACAGGAACGAACCAATGATTCGAATTCTCCATCTAAACCAGGCCACCAGAAATAAGCTCTCGCCAGCTCTTTCATTTTTGTTGCGCCCATGTGTTCAGCGTGAAGTTCCTTCACTAAATTCGACCTGCCTTTATTTGGAATAATCACTCTGTGGCCCATAAGAGACAGCCATTTTGAATCGAGAGGCCAGACTGACGTTGATAAAAAGGCTGTAATTCACTCTCAACCTTAGTAGGCCAACCAACTGAGCAGAAATGGATGACCCTAGACAGAATAGGGTCTGATTTTGTCCACTGCTCTATTTGTACTGCAGATACTGGAGTGGATTCCAAAAACTCCACCAAGTGAACCCATTCTGTAGGTATAGGTACACAATCATTTGGATTTTCTAAGGGCAACCTACTTAGCGCATCAGCCGTACCTAGAAGTTTACCTGACCGATGTACTAAGTCAAATTTATAGGCTTGTAGAATCAGTGCCCATCGTTGAATCCTACCTGAGGCCATAACTGGAATATTTTTATTAGGTGAAAATAAACCTAAAAGAGGCTTATGGTCAGTAATTAGTTTAAATTCATGACCCCATAGATAGAAATGAAATTTTTTTACTGCAAATACTAAGGCTAATGCTTCACGTTCCACTTGTGCATATCGTCTTTCCGTCTCAGTTAGTGTTCTAGAAGCAAAACAGATAGGCCTATCTACACCATCAATGTGGTGAGATAACACTGCCCCAATTCCATAAGAACTGCTGTCTGCTGAAACTACGAGAGGAAGTTTAGGATCATAATGCACTAGGAGAGTGGACTTTAGTAGTACGTCCTTGGAAGCCTCAAATGCTTCCTTTTGAGTTTTCTCCCATCTCCACTGTTCCCCAGATCGTAATAGCTTATTTAGGGGTTCAAGGAAAGTCGATGCATTAGGCAAAAATTTCCTATAAAAGTTTAGGAGACCTAAATAAGCTTGTAACTGTGTGATCCACCGTTGGATGAATGCCTGAGGCATCTATGCGGAACCCTAAATATGAAACCTCGTTAGTGACCCATGAACACTTTTCTCTCTTTAGCTTAAGTCCAGCATCCCGGAGTCTTTTTAGAACCGTGGTTAATCGTTAGGTGTTCTTTTTTAGTCGAACCTGAAATGAGGACATCATCTAGAAAGCAAAGTACCCCTGGAATGTGACCTAGAACTTGGTCCATTGTCCTCTGAAAAATACCCGGAGCCGATGCTATTCCATAGCATAGCCTATTGTACTTATATAGGCCTCGGTGCGTATTTATGATAGTTAATTCTTTAGAGTTTTCATCTAAACTTAGTTGAGCATAGGCTTGGGACATATCGAGTTTTGTGAAATATTTACCCCCAGCAAGAGAGCTAAATAATTCATCAGGCTTGGGTATAGGATAGCAATCTAGAAGGACGGCTCTATTTGCTGTTAAACGGTAATCCCCACATAACCGCACGGACTTGTCCGGTTTTAGTACAGGAACTACTGGGGCAGCCCACTTAGCGTGTGTGACTGGTTCAATAATTTTATCTTTTAGCAGCCTGTCAATTTCTAAATCCACCTTCTCCCGCAGTGCATGCGCAATTGAACGAGCCTTACAAAATTTCGGAGTTACATTAGGGTCTACTTCTATGCAGACCTGATGGCCCTTTAGGTTGCCTACTTCAGGCCCAAAAATAGAAGAAAACTCCCTTAACAATGAGTCTATGTCAGATGGATATGAGAGTGTATGCACATCTGCCTGACCCCTTGGCAAGATTTTGTCAATTGGCATTTTCAAAGCATCAATCCAATCACGGCCTAGTAGAGTAGGCCCTTGCTCATCCACCACTAAAAGGGTTAAAGGATGAGACAAAGTTTTCTGGTTGAGTGTAACTGTGACGTATGCTTCTCCACAAATAGGTATTTGTATGTCTCCATATTTTTTTAAAATCGTTTTAGATGCATGTAGTTTAGGTGTGTTTTTGAAAATCTTATCAAAAACTACCTTGGACATGACCGTCCGGGAAGCACCCGTATCCAATTCTAGAGGAACTGTAATTCCATTTAGGCCTACCTCTACAATATATGGGCCTGTATGTTTCCCACTTTGCTGCTCATAGAATAGGTACTCCACTCCAATGTCCGAAGTATTTCCCTTTTGAGGATTTATACTAGAAATGTTAAAATTAGAATTTTCACCCTTTGTTTTCTTTGAAAAACACACTTTAGCTATGTGGCCTATTTTACTACAGTTTCGGCAAACTGCTTCTTTAAAAGGGCAATCTTTCTTCCAATGGTGTTTTCCACACCCTGTACATGGCTTGGAAGGCTTAGTAGAATTAGTAGGCTTAGTCGTATTCGCCTCATACCTTTTATTTGCCTGTCTAGTAGGCTCGTTAGGTCTGCCAGGCCTCGAAAATTTAGAGCTATTTACGTGTTGGGCTTTACTACTATGATTTCCAAAAGCTCTAACATCTTTAGCAGCTGCTTCTCTAGCCGTAGCTATTTCTACAGCCTGACTAAAAGTTAGGTCCTGTATGGCTAATAGGGCTCTCTGGGTAGACTCCTCTTTGAGACCCATTACAAACCTATCTCTTAGCATTTCATCTAATTTGTTCCCAAATTTACACGTACGGCTATGGCTTTTTATTCCTGCAACAAACTCTGCAATGCTTTCATTTCTCGTCTGATGCCTTGAATAAAATTTGAAACGTTCATAGATGAGAACTACTCGGGGTTTGTAGTGATCGGTTAGGGCCTGTACCAATTCATTATAGGTGCAAGTTTCCGGTGCTTTAGGAAAAACTAGGTCCATAACTAAACCAAACGTTTTAGGGCCTATTATAGTTAAAAAGGTAGGTACTTTCTTAGCATCCGGAATGGAATTTGCCTCGAAAAACAACCTCACCCTAGTGGCATAAGCTTCGAAGTCCTCCCCATTGTCTTCGTAGGGGCTTATATGGCCAATCACCGACATGCTAGAGCAAAACCGAATTTGGCCAAATCCCGTGAAGTAGGTTAGGTTAGGTTTAAATTTGGTCTAGTTACTCCCCAGTTAGGGCTGAATAGTGAATTTTATTAGAGTTAGGGCTGAGTAGTAATTAGTTTTAGAGTTAGGACTGAGTAGTAATTAGTTTTAGAGTTAGGACTGAGTAGTAATTAGTTTTAGAGTTAGGGCTGAGTAGGAATTAGTTTTAGAGTTAGGGCTGAGTAGGAATTAGTTTTAGAGTTAGGGCTGAGTAGGAATTAGTTTTAGAGTTAGGGCTGAATAGGAATTAGTTTTAGAGTTAGGGCGGCGGGACCTACGCTATAGTACGGTAGCTTACCCACACAAACAAACCAAATCGGACGACCCACTAGGCTACATCCAATTTTCCAAACAACCACTTGAACCCAATAAGCCAAATTAACCCAATGAGCCAAATTTAACCCAATGAACAAAATTTAACCAAATGAGCCAAATCCCATCCTCGTCGCCAAATGTGATAGCGTGGGGTAGACACCCCAGTTAGGTTACTTAGGTTCTAGCAAACAATCAAAAGCACTTACCGGTGCGTTGAATTAGGTATTCCTTGAAGCCTACCGTTTTATTCCTGTGTCCCACAAACAGCCTACCTAACTCTCTCTTACATTACCAATTTAGAAGCTATAGACATTACCCCTAACTATACTTAAGTACAAACAACTTTCTACCCCATTTGTCACCTTAGAAACATCACCTAATTTATACTCAGCACCAAAGATTAGGTCAGATAGGACAAAACATGTCTAGGCCAGACCAAAGCAATACGAACAGCCGCGTTGGTTCGTTTATGACTTGCTCTTGCCATTCAGCTTAGATTTAGTGATATTTACCCTTTAGTGACTTTTAGACTATATATATATATATATATATATATATATATATATATATATATACATACACGTCACCTCAGCTAAAGAAGCTTACGTGAAGGTTTACCGTCTTGTGCTTCGATGTCGATAACTCTGAAGACTGACGAGAGCCTACGTGAAGGTTGACCGTACTGCGTTTCGACGGAGATGGTCTGAGGACGTATAGACCTACCGGCAGGAGGATGTGTTAAAGGCCCGTTGATAGACTTGTTGAAAGGGCGCCGACCGAATTGTGGTGAAGGATGAGTGAAGCTAGGATCAGAAGGATGACGCCGGTAGAGTGATGTTTGCTTCCGGCGGGATGAAATTGGAGGTCACCTCAAGTGGTGATTCACTTCGTGTATTGGTGAACTGTTACTTGAAGGACTGAAGCCAGCTAAGATCGAACGGCAATACGTGAAAGTGGAGATTCACAAGAAGAGTGAGAGCGATTTTTAGTGAACTTAGGCTTATATAGGCTCGGAAAACGCATAGTTTTACGCGGATTTTTTTGGGAAAAACCAGCACAATTTCCTTCTCTCTCCTTGAACCCACGTGTGGTTTTTGGTCTCTGGTGATTTACAGATGTTTGGAAACGGCGAGGAAAGGAATTTCTGGTCGGTCTCTACACACACACACACACACACACACACACACACACACACATATATATATATATATATATATATATATATATATATATATACAGTGGTGTAGTCCTAAAATTTTAGGAAGGTAACGCTACAGGCAAAACTTTAATAGAGCGTTTCATAGAACAATTACTGATAAAAATAGTAAAAGTTAATTGGAAAATAAAAAATATATATTTAGTAAATAAAACTACAAATACAGTACATGCTCTAGTTACTTTTAATTTGAATAAAACACACATATATAGATACTCGTATCAGTCGTATGTATACGGCATAATGCAGTTTCATAGTGATATAGTAGATACTACAGTTACATATAGTCTACAATAGGCTCCATACAGAACGAATGTCTGTTTCTTTGAAACTTGTCTGGAACGCGTATCATCTGCAGATCGGTGTCTTTTTAGCCATGAAGTCACGTAGGTTTTCGTCTGAAACTGATGAAGTGGTGGTCCGTTGATGCTCAGAAACATGAGATTTGATATGTTCTTCACAGTTAAGTTTGAGCGCAAATCTTTGCTAATTAAATTCATCTAACTAAAATCTCCGTAAGTGCTCAGCATTCAGCTATGGCTACTACGGTAGGCAGTGTGACGCTACTTCACTGAAATTTTAGGAAGTATAACGCAGTTATACCGCGTTACCCCTCGACTACACCCCTGTGTGTGTGTGTGTGTGTGTGTGTATACACACACACACACACACAGTATATATATATATATTAACCTCTCCGTCTATGGCCTTGGTTGGTTCGAAGTTGACAGGGATTTTGGTTAAGTAGCAGCAACGGATTTGTCACTCTGGAGTATCTGGTACCGTATAGGGAATCGCAGTAGTTTCTTCTATACTATTCTCCGATTTCTTCTTGCAGTGGATCGGAGGATTCTGTGAGGCTGACTAAATTCTCTGAAGGTTGTCCGATTCTTCTTATAACGTATCGGGAAATTATTTTTTTTCTGTTTAAGACTAAGTTCTCTGAAGAGAGCAAGGCTCGAAGGAGAAGTCAAAGATACTTCTTACTATATTTTACTGCTAAAATGTTACAGGTAATGCTCAGCCTCTAAGTCAGATCAGTAAAAATCAGAATGAACATTGGAGAAATTTTATGGGCTTTTATACTGAATTTTTTACTGACATTATTATTTAATGCTGATCTGTTTTGTTTTTTATTCTCAATAGGCTGATTTACTTTGCAAAACATTTAAAGACAAAACAAATATCTAGACTGCTAAGCAAGAGGAAGCCATATTTTTATTTTAAACAGCATATCGACAGATCTGATGTTATCATGATCTGCCGACTTAACTAAACATGGTGGAAATTGAAATATGCCTTCCATCACGAATTACAATCAAACATGCACACGAGCAAAAATTAAATGCTTAAGATTCAAAACGTTAAGCAGGACACGACTTCATCTTTTACAACGAAGAGAGAATGTATACAAGAAATGAACATTGCAGAATTTAACAAGATTACTAAATCTAAAAAAAATTATTAAGTAATTTACAAAGAAATAATTCACCAATTATAAAATAGCAAATAAAAAATTTATCCAAACTTGTGTCAGCGTTATGCGATTTTGGACTTTATGCTAAATGATTAAGTAGTTTAAAAAGGAATAATTCACCAATTATAAAATAGAAAGCAAATAAAAAATTTAGCCAAACTCGTGTCAGCGTTATACGATTTTGGACTTTATGCTAAATGATTAAGTAGTTTAAAAAGGAATAATTCACCAATTATAAAATAAAAAGCAAATAAAAAATTTATCCAAACTCGTGTCAGCGTTATACGATTTTGGACTTTATATGTCAAAATGAATATATGAATAAGAATATAAGGATTACATAAATATACAAAGTATACGAATGAACATAAGAATTATATGAATGAATATAAGAATTACATGAATGTAGGAATTATTTATTGTTCATTTTTACACACACACACACACCACACACACACAAATATATATATATATATATATATATATATATATATATATATATATATATATATGAACAGTACTTCTTGTAAATGCAGAAGTAAAACATTATGAGGTTTCTCATTTTCACAGGATTATATCCTAGTCTAATATAATACAAGTCACTTCATAAGCCCTGTTTTCATTTAAAAAAATTCATACTAAAAGTAGTTCGTAGCTGGACCCGTGTAAATATTCGAAATTATAAAATGGTGACAATCTCATTCATGAGGTTTCATTGTAGTGGGATATATAACTGGGGGGACAAATCCAATGCGAAAATCTGATGCTGGATCGTTACTATGAAATCCGTAACCATGAAAAGATTCATGACGTCATAAGTATCTTCCATTGAAAGTCGCTGCCTTCAGCCGTTAATTTACTTTTGTTATTATCATCATTATTATTATTATTATTGTCGTTGAGAATATTAATAGAATTTTATTCAACTAAAAAATTTTATTGTCCATATTCAGTGAACAGACATTACGTCATCACGGCCCCTGGTTTCTTAGAGACCTTAATTATAATTTATTCTATCATTGCTAGAAGGAGGACCATCCTCGACGTTCAAGTTATGTAGCGACCCGTGAATCGGATCCCACGTAGAGCCTTAGGTCCCCTCCGTCATATAACCTTAGATTTTGCGAAGATTAAACACCACCAGCAAACATTATGATGTCATGTTTCATTCTTAATGAAACTACAAAATTCCAATTCTCTTAACATTATAGTAATTTATAGTATTTTCACTTAAATGAAACTTCACGAATGGGATGGGGTGACTCGTAACATTATTAGACTATGGCTACATATTGCATTTTCCGTGAGATGTTATTACATCGCTGTGAGTAGGGTTGCCAACCGTCCCGCATTGTGCGGAGCTATCTATCATGCGCATTTGATAAATACACCCACCACCTCCTTCGCGCAAATTACTGTCTTCACTGATGGCTCGTCATTAAGTGCTAATTGGGCTCAGTCTCACTGACGTTTCTACAGATTATAAAGAATATAGCTTGCCGCTTGGTGTTTACAGAGCTTTTGCTTTGCAAAATTTTCTCGTTCTTCAGTGTACGCTAGCGAGGAACCTAGTTCAGTCCCCGCAGCGACTGTGTTGGTGTTTCTGTCGCACAGAGAATAGTTTGCTTTTGACTGAATACTGTCTCTATGCGCCTGGGAAGATAATGTCTGGCGAGTCTGATTTCGAGCAGCCCGTCATTGAGAAAGGCAGTACATTGCGTGAAGCGCATGTTAGTTTGTGATTTTCTACCCGCAGACTTTGTTACCCAATTTTTGTCTTTGCAAAAGGCAGGACATGTTAAAATCTTGGATACTTACTGTAAAGGTATGTTTATATTAAAATCTTTTAAGTTGCGCTGGGTAGAGAAGAGTGGGAAAAGTGGTAGAGAAGAGTGGGAAAAGTGGTAGAGAAGAGTGGGAAAAGTGGTAGAGAAGAGTGGGAAAAGTGGTAGAGAAGAGTGGGAAAAGTGGTAGAGAAGAGTGGGAAAAGTGGTAGAGAAGAGTGGGAAAAGTGGTAGATTACGAGGAAAGAATAAAATAATGCGGTAGAAAGAGAGGTGGAAAGTGAGAAGTAGCGGAAATGGAGGTAAGGGCAGAAAGGTAGAGTACGATAAAAAGTGGAGGAAGGGGTTGGGTAGGAACACGGACAGAGGATAAGGTTGCATACCGAGATAGTTTTTCTACTTGTATTTCCCTATTAAATCACATTTGAATTTTGCGAGAAATCTTTGGGTTGGTTAAAAAATTAATAAGAGTAAATACTCTAAACGTGTCCTTATAGTCCGGTAGCACAAACCCTAATTTTACTGGAACCCTGCATTGTTTGTTATAAAGCAAATTTTTACATATTTTGAAAGCTTATACCACGTCATTCAAGAATCCATCGGGTGTACATCTGACCCCCGCTTGGCTTTTTCAATATGGCCGGCGAAACTGAAAAATCCCATATCCTGGTCAATACTTGATGGATTTTGATGATCTTGGTGTCATTTGTAGGGGTTTTTAGGATGATGAGTCGATCTGGAGGGGTTGCAGATACTTTGGGAGTCGTTTTGACCCACATTCGTCAATACTCAAGGTCATTGGAGGTCAAACGCCCCCCCGAAATAAGGAATATCTCATATCCCGGGCAGTCGTGGGGATATTTTGGTGATCTTACTGTCGTTTTTATGGTTTTGGGCGAGACTGAGTGAGGTGAATTCCAATATATCTAATTATTCCTCTTATTTTTTTCAGGTTGTTGAGATTATTGCTGATGGTGCTACCCACCTGGTGGTTTGATGACGTCTTGGTTGTGCTGATTCAAAAATTGTTTTTTGACTGCTGAATATGGAGAATATACCAGGTGAGCATTGTTTAGTTTTCATTTGCTGAGGATAAATTATTTCAATGCGATTTGTACTCTGAAGAATGGGTAAACAAAATTCTTATTTTTCAGGTTCTACAAAAGCTGCAGACGAATGTTTCTTCAAGGATTTCCTGCGTAGCTGCCTGTAAGTCAGAAATCTTTCAAATTGTGGGAGGATTCAGAAAATCATAGAGAGCAGCGACATCAGATGGCAGCCAGATGTTCGAGCGAGACTAGAGCCTCTCTTGGAAGATGGAGCAAAAATCCTTTGTTGTCACAAGAATTGTGTTTTCCACTTGTGTCCAAGCGGAATTTATCAGCATTCATGAAAAAGAGAGAATGTGATACCCCTACAGTGGGCCAAAAAGACTACGTAGTGCTGTTCTCAGTGAAGGCCCAGTATATGACCCTAAAAAACACTGTCTCTTTTGTTTGAAAGTCAGTGTGTGTGTATTACCCGAGAAATATGACATCAAAGTTCCGGTGCAATACCGCATTCCAGCATCTAGGTTTATGACCGATAAGCTTGGTGATAAAAAAACAAATTACAAAGATGTGTTGATAGAAAAGTGTAAACTGAAAAATGATGAACAGGGACAAGTTGTACTCAGTAGGTTGTTGGGCATGAAAGGAGATTTACCGGCTGAAGAAGCCCGATACCATAAAGATTGTATGTCTACCTTTCATGTTGAGGTTGAGAGAGCTTGCCAGAATAAGTCAAGGGTTGAACCTGAAGACCGCCCCTTCATTGCTTTGTGTGTAGAATTGTCGAAAGACAAAATGAAACCATGGAATTCAATTGAAGTAGAGAAGCTTTACAAAGAGTTAGGTGGTGAGAAGTTGTCACGTAGGTCGCTCATTGTAAAAGTTAAAGATTACTTCAAAGACGAAATTGTAGACTTACACATGGGGATGGTATCGCTACGTTGTTAGTTTTCAAAAACTATGCTGCTTCATACCTGAATATTGCAAAAGAGTGTGAGGAATCTGTTGATACTGATGAGTGTGTGAAGAAGCTGGGCAAGCAAATCGCAAGTGAGTGCAAAAAGAACAAGAAAGAATTCACTTCTTATCGTACTCACATAGACAAATATATTGCTTCCGAATGTATGAGTGATGTTCTTATGCAATTGCTTACTCGTGTAAGTTCGAAATTCTCTGACTCCCTGTAATCCATAATGGTTGGAAACATTGTAGCAAGTGTTGTTACAAATCAGCCTACTCCACTCCAAATAGCACTGGGTATTCTCATAGGTGACCATAAGCAAATCATTAAAGAGTTGTACAATGTAACTTGTTCTTATGATGAAGTGCGGCGTTTTATGCGCTCAGCTGCTGTTGTTGCAGCAAGAGATGCTGTGTGGTCGGGTTTGAATGATGCTGCACTTGCTGGTCTTGTGCAAGTTATAATTGACAACTTTGATGCAGTTATTCATTCCCAAAATTGTAGATTAAACTGTCACAACCTAGCAGCTATTGTAACACAGCCCAGATCACTTGAAAACGACAGTGCGTAGGTGCTCTGAGCACCCGGTGGATCTGTTCTGTAACGTCGACGAAACTCACGCTGCACTGTGACTACCGATTTACAGCTCGAAAACTGCAACACACAAAACGCCTTCTGCTGTGCGGACGCCATTTTCACACTGACTGTTTGCTGCTAGGCTAGGCCACGACGTGACTTTGGAGCCCTCTCGTTGTGATCTTGTAAAACTCGGAGATTTCCTCTTTCATGTGGTGTATGCCCAGTTGATGCACGGTCGATAGGTACGGAAGTATTCTCAGTTGAAATCGGATGAATCATTTTGAATAGCCCTGTATATATATATATATATATATATATATTATATATACAGTATGATACACAGAGAGTGTGTGTGTGTGTGTGTGTGTTTAAAATAACTAAGTCCGAGAAAAAAGAAAATACAAATTAATTTTTTCACATAGATATAAATCAGCCAAGAACAAGTTCAGACAAGAATTTATTGATATATTTCGAGTTTCTGGAAGGAGACGTAATTTAGGCTCTATCACAAATATCAGAAAAATTCAGCGCCAGGACCACACACATGGTGTGACACGTTTCTGATGAACTGTATTTCCCTATCGATACCCTCCAGTTTTCCTTGTATTACAATCCTGCCATTATCTCCACAGTTGGCTAACTTCGCCTCCACTCTTTCTTTGCAGAATAGTCTTCTCGTTTGCCTCTCATGCCAGCTCCTCTTTCCTTTTGGCTGTGATTTCGGAGCATATTTTTCTAAAATTCTCAGAGATTTTTCTTCCAGGGTTGTTAGCATTTCTTCAGTTGTTCTAGTTTCTAAAACTGTTCTCCACTCTATCTGGGCCATGTGCGATCTGATTGCTTCCTAATTTATAGTCTTGGAGTTTAAGTTAAAGGCTCCAAATTTTCTTCTTTCCTCAATATGTGTGTTGTCTTTTAATGTTGTCATATTTGTTGATATCTCGATTAAGTTGTGGTCTGAAATAATGGTTGGGGTTATTTTTATATCAGCAATCAAGTTCATGTTATTCGTGAATACTAGATCCAGGCAGTTATTTTTTCTGGTATTTTCTGTTATCTCCTGTGTCAGCATAACTCGTTTGTGAGAGCCATCAATATTTTTGCTTGCTCCTGGTCTTCTCTTGTGCCCCCCCTTGTCCTGGTATATATATATATATATATATATATATATATATATATATATATAAATTTTATATATATATATATATATATATACAGGGTGGGCCAAAAGTCACTGAAGGATTTTTTTTATTATAATTTTTTTTATTTTTAAATACAAATTAATGTAATAAATTGCAAATTCATGGAATTTGTTTTTTTAGATTAATTGTGAAAAATAATGTCCTGCAAATGGCCCCCATTGACTTCATTGCAGTCTTACTCTTTCTAAAAAGTGATCCATTACAGAGGCCAAAACTCCTTGATCAATCGCTGCAATTTCATTGGAGATGTTGTCTCTCAATTCCTCTAGTGTATGTGGCTTGTTGACATATACGCGATCTTTAAGGTACCCCCAGAAAAAAATCTATGGGCGTTAAATCAGGGGAACGTGAAGGCCAATTAATGTTTCCAAATCTTGAAATTATGCGGTTACCAAAAACCGTCCTTAACAAGTCCATTGTTTGCCTCGCAGTATGGGCCGTAGCTCCATCTTGCTGGAACCACATTGCTGGCAAATTTTCCACTTCCGGAAACAAAAAATTTTCCAGCATTGACCTGTATCGCTCACCATTCACAGTCATTGCATTATCATCATCATCTTGAAAGAAGAAGGGTCCAAAGAGCTTTTCTGCCGTCATTCCGCACCAAACTGTAACTCGAAGGGAATGCATTTGTCGTTGATGAAAGGTTCTTGGATTTTCAGTACCCCAGATTCGGTAATTTTGTTTGTTGACGTAGCCGTTTAGGTGGAAATGGGCTTCATCACTCATAATGACTTTATGAATAAGATCAGGATCGTCCCTTACGAGTTGCCGCAATTCGGCTGCAAATCTTAGTCGTTGTGCTGGATCTTGAGGTTGAATTTCGTGCACCATTTGAATCTTGTAAGGAAACAGCAACAGATCTTTCTTCATTATCCTTCGCAATGATGATCTTGCCATTCCGAGCTGAGTTGCAAGTTTACGAGTTGATGTTTTTGGGTCTTCGTTAACACTCTCCCTAACACTTTCAATGTTTTCTGGAGTACGACTTGTTTTTGGTCTTCCACTGCGGGCTGAGTCATGAACAGACCCCGTTGACTGAAAACGAGCAATCAAGTTCCGAATCATGTTTTCTGATGGTGTTTCTCTAACATTAAAATGTCTGCGAAATTTTCTTTGAGTTTCAATTACTGATTTTCCACTTGAGTAATAAAATTCAACAGTTTTTACGCGCTGGTCGGTGGTAAATTTCCTCATAATGAATCTCTCTGGGCTGCTTTATCTCTGAAAGAAATAAAAATACAAAATTATTTAAAAATAAAGAAATTATAATAAAAATAAATCCTTCAGTGACTTTTGACCCCCTTATATATATATATATATATATATATATATATATATATATATATATATATATATATATATATATATTCTTCTCCACCTTTTTGTATTTTATAAATGGGAAGTTAAAGTCTCCACAGATCATTATATTGGGGGATGAAGGGTTTATGTCCTTTATTAGCTTTCTGATATCAGCAATGGCCTCCGAGAATGTTTCGGTTGGGGTGTTTGGAGGTCTATAGATGACTATTAGTATCACGTTTAGTTTTTCTATTTTCACTGCTAGGAGTTCCACAAAGCTGTTTGATTTACTTATTATCGTCTCTGTCATATGACCTTCCTGTACATATATAGTACACTAGTACAGCCACCTTTACGTCTCGTTGTTCTATCCGCTCTTAGTAAGTTGAAGCCCTCTATATTTATTTATTTCTTATCAATACAATGTTCACAGTTTTCACAATTTCCTTGGCAATCCTTAAGATGAGTTTCTGTGAGGCATGCAATGTCCGCCCTTGTTTCGTCCATAAATCTTTTCAGGTATATCTTATATATGTTAACCCCTCCGTCGATGGCCCTGGGGTGGTTCGGAGTCGACGGGGGTTCTGGTTAGGAGGCAGCAACGGATATTTCTCGCGATACTTTTCTTCTATAACATTCTAATTTTTTTTTCTCTCGCTATAGGGTCGACAGACTGTTAATTCTTCTCTTTCTATAGTCTTGGGTTGTCTCGAAGGAAACGATAAAAAAATTTTCTTTTACTGTAATTTACTTCTAAAAATGTACAGGTAGTGCTCTGAATTTACAGGGGTAGAGGTTCGACCTCTTTCGACCATGACTCAGGCCGGAATCTAAAAAATAAAGGAGGCAAGGGGCCTCTGCCCCCTCCTCGCTGAGAGGCTGCTAACAAGGGAATGAAGTCGTAATCGAAGTAGAAGTCATCATTATTTTACAATTACATGCTTTATATATAATCTAAATTTTGGGGGAGTGCAGTTTGAAGGTTAAGTTTCCCCCTTTTAAACACATGATCAGATTTTTGAATGATTCCAAATGAAAATTTAAAAAATTATATTAAAAAAATAGTCGTTTTGCCGAGTATACATTTCTAAAGGGCGACATAATTTTGGAGGAGTACATTGAGTACAATTTAGGTACATCACTGAGTACGTTGTAATTTTGGTTTATTACAATTATGATTATAATTATTGATTAATTCACATTCACTTATTATCGTTAATTACAGTTTTCATTAAAGTACATTAATTACATTATATTAAATTATTATCATTAATTACAGTTTCATTAAAGTACATTACGTCATTAAGTTCATTAGTCACTTACAATTCTTACAGTGTTTTTATATTTATATATAGTTATTAGTACAACACAAAGTACATGGGTACATACGATATATATTTATATATAACATGACACATGATACATAACATAACGCATGATATTGTTTTATAAATTCGCATTAGAGCGAGAGGAGGTATTCGATCTCAGAAGCGTTCTCTTTTGCAGTAGTTACCGGAATTTGACCACTTGCATAAGCATTTATGAATATCTTGCGAGGGGTGAACGCACTGAAAAGAAAAAAGAAAAAAATGCATGCGAACGTATTTGCACGACTTTGAACGAACAGGTACGGAGGCACACATTTCATAGACTGACATGAGTAAAATGAATATTTAATAAAATTGATATAGGATAATGGTCAAGATAAGCTATGGACGTATGGATGAACAACATATAAATAATGACTAATAGAGAGTGAAGTTTTTATTTTTATTAAAGAATTTACCATACATTGAATACGGAAGATGTTCACATACTAAACACGTGATTCAGTGTTCAAGGTATGGAAAACGTGAAAGAAATTAAATTACTTTATGACGTTATAGTTATCCAAATTATGTCATACGTACAGTGTAAGTCATTATTGGGAGAAATTAAAGGAGATAAATTAGAGAGACACAGTTAAGGGACATTTGCTTCTCACATCGAACTTCCAATGGCACAAACATGTATACTGCGCAACCGTAGAAATGGTAGGTCGCATGGTTGTGACACTGAAAAAAAAATAGAAAGCAAAAGTCGAAATTCTATCCAAACTCGCTTAGGCGATTTTGGTTTCTCATGTAAAAATGAACATTCAAACATAAAACCATACAAACATAAGTACTGCATAAAGACAATGAATCCATATAATGATTATATAGGAATTGTTCATTGTTCATTTTTACATATATATTTTCGCCTGTCTGTTTGTTTGTTTGTCTGTCCTTTATGTAAGCGCAAACCGTTTGACCTAGAGCTACCAAATTTGGCACGGGAACCTCTTATGGGATGAAGAATGTCAACACAGAGTCGGTCAGCCTGTCTGTTTGTATGTTTGTGAAATTTATCCCGGGCAACGCCGGGTACCTCAAAAGGATGTGTGTGTGTGTGTTCCAGCCATAACTCCAAAATGGAAGCAGTTACAAACATGAAACTTCACACACATATTGATTAGGTCCCCATGTTGTGCACCTGGGTGTTAATATTAAAAAATATTAAAATTACTGGGCCCGAAGGCCCCAGCACCGCATTTAAACTACAGAAAAGAACGCAGCCGTGAAAATTTTGATTATTTGCTCAATAAAACTATAGAAAAGAACACAGTCATGAAATCTTGAGCTTCACATATAATTATTTTTTAGGACAACGTCAAGCCGTTTGACCTAGAGCTACCAAATTTGGCACGGGAACCTCTTATGGGATGAAGAATGTCAACACAGAGTCGGTCAGCCTGTCTGTTTGTCATTCCCCATCCGTCTTTCCTTCGCTATGTCAATTAATAAATCTCAAGAACAATCTTTAAAAGCTGCCGGAATCCATCTCGGAACTCCCTGCTTTTCCCACGGTCAGCTTTACGTTGCCATGTCAAAAGTTGGCACACCAAAACGCCTCTTCATCTATGCTCCCACTGGAAAAACTGCAAACATAGTGTATCCAGAAGCTTTAAGATAAATCATTTTAATCAAATTCAGCCTTTTGTCTTAAACTTTATTTTATTTGAACTGGGGATCTAATGTGAAATTTATCCCGGGCAACGCCGGGTACCTCAGCTAGTATATATACACCACACACACACACACAACACACACACACAGGGTGTTTCACAACCGCTCTGCCATACTTTGAGGGGTGATATCCAGTAAAAAAGTTAATACAACATAGGTGCTATTTCCAACTGTTCCGGAGCTACGGACGTTTTAAGGTGCACAGATAAAAATAAACGAGTGTGTTAATCTGGTGTATTTATTGCTACATTTTATGAGATACACCTTCTGAATGTTCAAAATATCCGCCTCGGTTTTCAAAGCCCAGCCTTGCTCGTTCCAAACAAGAGTCCACTGAATCATTTCGGGGTGTTCTCGTATGTAAACAGCGGTATCCATAATCGCAAGAGTTCCTCTCTCGTTTGTACTTTGGTCTTGTAGACCATCTCTTTCATAAGGCCTCATAAAAAGAAATCTAACGGGGTTAGAACCAACTGAAAGAAAAAAAACTGAGGATCAGTAATGGTAACTTCGTTAACCGAAACTACCACCAGTGCTGCCATCTATCGAATTACATACAAGTAGGGATGTGTTGTTTGCGCATTTTAAAACGTCCGTAGCTCCGCAACGGTTGGAAATAGCACCTATGTTGTATTAACTTTTTTACTCGGTATCACCCAACCCAAAGTATGGCAGACCAGTTGCAAAACACCCTGTATATGATTGTTATAAGGCCTGAGGAGGGTTTTAAAATTAAATAACTTTTAATTATTCCAATTATTGCGGGTGTAACTTTTGCATAAAAATTTCCCTGATACGTGTTAGTGTGTTCCATTTGGAATAGAGTTATTTATTTTTAAAACTCATTCGGTACTTTATAACAACCATATATATATTACACACACACACACACACGAGATTGTAGACACCAATGTCCTCCTTAGCTGATCTTTTTCCGTGTCTCAGGCTGAGTCGGAGTGAGTGACTCACTCACTCTCAGCTACCCTGTGAGCAGTCCAGCATGCTCTTAAACACACACTTCTCTCCCGATTCTTTACTACACATACATGCATCTTACACACTGCATATTCTTTTCCCCTGAGAAGGGAACCATAATGTCCTCATGGCTCCCCCGATGCCGATATCGTGAATGCAGACCCGGGCAGTAGGACTGGATCTACTACTGCTCATTCGAGATGCTCTGGTCCTATGCCTGATTCACTTTGCATAAACTTCTGCAACATTAGTGGCCTTACTTCGAACTTTCAATCTGTTGAACACCACCTCTCCTCCTCTTCCTCACTGGAACTCAGACACTGGGACGACTGACAGCAACACCTTTTCTGTACCCTTTTACTTTCTCTATACTCAACCTGTTTTCTATTTCCAAAATCTATACCCTCTGGCTACGGTTTACATGCCAATCTCAAAATAAGTACATCTGCGTTGGCTACCCTCCTCCTAATTCCACCAACTATCCAAAATTATTTGACTACCTTCCTTCTAAAGTGGAATAGATTCTATCACACTCTCCTTTTGCTGAACTATCCATTTTAGGAAATTTCCATGTTCACCACAACCTTTGGCTTTCCTCTCATTTCACTAACATCCCTGGTGAACTACCTTACAACTTTTCTATCCTAAATGACCGAGAACAGATTGCACAGCACTCTATTCTTATCCCAGATCGCTTTGGAGATGAACCCAACATTCTGGATTTCTCACCTCTCATCCTTCTTACTATATCACACTTTTTACTACGTTGGGATCCTCCGACCACAACCTTACATCGGTTTCCTGTCTTATCGCTCCAATTCGGCCTTTCGAGTCTCCCAAGAGGAGAGCTTTTAGCACTTTGGTGACACTGATTGGGAGCCCCTTAGAGGGAACTTCTGATTTCCCATAGAATGATTAATGCTTCTGTGACCGGGGCCCTTCCGAGTGCGCTGAGCGCATCACGGAGGTGATTCTCTCGGGCATGGAGGCGTACATTCCATATTCTATTGTTACCACTAATGAGAAAAAACTTTCGTTTAACTTTACTTGTTTAATGCCATCCACAACAGAGAGGAGGCTTTCAGAAGGTACCGTATCATCGCCATCCAATTCCCGACTCTCGCTTAGCTTATGTTTCTGCAAGGAATCGTGCAAAATCTATTCAACTCGCTAAAAATTCCTTCATCAGATAAAAATGTGAAAACCTATCCAATTCTAATTCTTCTCGCTCTTTCTGGCATCTAAGAACCTCCCCAACAACTTCACTACTTCTTTTCCCTCCTCTTTTCCAGTTCGACGACTCAGTAGCCGTCTCTTCTCCTCACAAAGCTGAACTCTTTGCTCAAACTCTGGATTCCGGTGCTGTTCCTCCATCTTCTCCTCCCTTATGTCGGAAATTAGAATCTTTTCCAATGCTTTCTGCCCTATTTGGGCTCAAATCTTGGAAGGCGTACGGTCCTCATGGTGCTCCTTCTGTTCTTCTCAAGAACTGTTTCTGTGCTGATACCCTGCCTAGGCAAACTCTTTCGTCTTTGTCTTTCATCTGGTACTTTTCCTTCCTGCTGGAAGTTCGCTTTCATTCAGCCTGTCCCCAAAAAAGGGTGACCACTCTCAACCCTTCAGTTATCATCCAGTTGCTTTGATTTCTTGCCTTTCTAAAGTTTTTAAATCTATACTTAATAGGAAAATTCCTGAACACCTCTCTTCTCATAATCTTTCAGACCGTCAGTGTGGGTTCCGCAAGGGACACTCTACTGGCGATCTTCTTGCACAGCTGTCTGCTCTTGGTCATCCTCCTTTCAGGATTTGAGTGAAACTTTTGCTATTGCGCTAGACATCAAAAGCTTTTCATAGAGCTTGGCACAAATCTTTAATTTTCAAATAGCTCTCGTTCGGTTTCTATCCTCTATCTGTACCTTCATCTCTGATTTCCTTTCTAGTCATCTATAGCTGCGGTTGTAGATGGCCAGTTTTTCTAATAAAGCTATTAACAGTGGTGTTCCCCACGGTTCTGTCCTGTCACCCACTCTCTTCCTTTTATTTACCAATGATCAATTAAGTCTCATTTCCTGTTCTATCCACTCCATTGCCGAAATTCCAATTCCACTCTTCACTTCTCCACCCGCTTCACAAAGCGTCCCTCTCAACAGTCACTCCATACTTCGCGTAGGACGGCTATGGTACACCCGACCTTTGATCTTTCTGCCATTTCTGACTTGGGCAGAGAAAACCTTGTAGCTTTCAATGACTCAAAAATTCAGTTTCTCCAAGTCTACTCGTCACATTCTTCCACATGACTATCCTTTTACCTTCAACAATATACAACGCAACCATTCTTCTTTTCTTAAAATTCTTGGTGTTCCCTTTTCTCGTGATCTTTCTTGGAAAGATGACATATACTGTCTTTCCGAAACAGCTTCTAAAAGGTTAGGTGGGTTGTACCGGCTCCGCATTTCTTCACCCCCTCAGTTGTTCTCTCTATACAAGGGTCTTGTCCGCCCATCTATAGAATACGCTTCTCGTGTGTGGTAGCTCAACCCACACAGCACTACTCCATCGGGTGGAATCCAAAGGCTTATCGTCTTATCAATTCCCCACCTCTTACTCACCTTCTTCAATACCTCTCTCTTCGCCGCAATGTGCCTCTAGAGGTGGAAAGAGTAAATCAGTACTCGCATATTCTTGTATTCGAGTACGGGTTTTTGTTGTACTCGTACTCGAAGTAATCTTAAACTGCCGTAATCGTACTCAAACTAATTTCAAATACGAGGATCTGTCCTAGACTCCCAGCGTGCCATGAAACCAACAGTTTACAACTTTAATTTCAATATGGTTTATATTTTTTAGATTTATTTACTATATTTTTATGCAATACTTTACATTTATAACATTATTAATAATAAGTGACAACTTCTGTAGCGAAAAACCTTAGTGAAGAACATGTCTTGTGCTTTATTACTGTTAGAAAATCTAGAAGAGGAAGAACCATTGTTGTCCCAAGGCGATATGATGACTAAGCTGATTGATGCAGCATTGCTTGTATATATTAAGTTAAGGTGTATATATATCCATCTCATAATTGTAGGGTTAGTGAAAAATTCACTTAATTTAGAGCTAGTATTGTTTGAGCTCTCAGGTGGCATCATTTTGGGGCGCTGCGCGTCCTTTCTACTCGTTTGTGGGATGTCGTACGTACAGGGTGTGGTCTGATAGAGAGCTCTCTTGCAATTCAGTTTGGTTGTTTAGATACAAGATTGTTGCATCGTGCAATAGTCCAGGTTGCGTTGTTGTTGCAAGGTTGAGAAAGAAGACCATAAATAGTACCCCTTTTGTTTTTATCTTAAATTCATACAACTAAGGCCTAAGGTAGGCCCACATCGAGTCAGCAACCCTGAGGTAGGACCTAATAGGATCTCAAGTTCGTAAGTTTTAATTTTAGCTTAACTTGGGCTGCAGGTAGAACTGGCCCTTTAGAATTTGGCCGTTCACGGCTCAGCTGGGATTTTGAACCCAACAAATAAATAAAATAACATGGTCCTTCGAACCGGATTCTAGCCCAAGACTGAGTCAGTGACTATTTTTCGGCAAAGTTCTGATTGTGCAAAATGTAGCCCAACTTAGGCCTAGACGGGTTGAGCATTATTGAATTAAGGTCCCAGGGTAGAAAGTTTGGTCGCCCAATTGCGAAACTTGGCCACTCGTCTGTCGTTGTTTTTGGCCTACATTTTACCGGTTTGGTTAATTTTGGTTTATTATTCGTAGGCGAAGGTTGCAGACTTCGGTGCGCCAGTAACTTGGGTGGAAAATTTGGTATTCCATACTGGTGGTTGGTTAGTACCCCACTTAGCAATTCAGTTTATTTGAAAAAAGCAAAATTTGCGTTTGATCAGTTTGGTTAAGTATTTCTGCCAATTCAGCTCATTTGGCATTGAGCCCAATTGTGGTTTGCATTGAAGATGAGTGCATCTGAATTGAACAAGTTTAAAAAAAGGAGAAGCGCCTACAAAGGTCTAATTACAAAGGTCATTACCACAATAGATTCTGCCATAGAGCAAGAGGATTTACGCTTCGTGACTGCGCAGCTTTCCATATTAGAAACTAAAAAGGTTGCTCTAAGTGAAGTAAATGTTAAAATTGAGGCTCTTATAGAAGAGGATGAAATAGAAAATAACATAATTTACTTTGAAGAGATTATTGATGATATAATTAAAGTAGGCCACCGAGCAAAAGAGTTTAGCAGCTCAGTACAGTTAGAGACCAGGTCTAATAATGAAACACAACACTCAAAAATGATGTTTGTGAAGTTAAGGTTAACAGATCTGCAGTTCAATTACCGAGGCTTGTACTCAAAACATTTTCTGGGAGTATTCAGGAATGGCAAGGATGGGCAACAGGTTTCATCAGCAGTTCATTCTAGTCAAGTGTTAAGTGCGGTGGAGAAGTTTAATTATTTGCAGTCCCTCTTGAAGGGAGGCAGCAAGACATAGCAGGATTAGCATTAACAGAGGCTAATTATAATGTGGCTTGGATATATTAAAGAAACGGTTTAGTAAGCCAGAGATCTTAATTAAAAGCCACCTCCGTGAACTTTTAGCTATACCGCCTGTTAATAATCCTAATAGTGTCAAGGAGTTATGGCAGTTATAGGATGAATTTGAAGTTAGAACTAGGTTCCCTGGACAACTTGGGTGTAGGAATGGAAAGGTATGGGATAATGTTGGTTACTATACTGGAGTCTAAATTGCCCAGCTCAATTTTGCTTGAATTAAGTAGGGGACACTCTACAGAACATGTGACATTCCCCTTCAGCAGATGTTAAGTCTTTTAGGCACAGAATTAGCAAGACGAGAGGGAATTGAGTTTGCACAGTGGGATATTAAACAAAGGGACAAAGGCAGGCACAGCACCAAAGTTTCTACAAAAAGGAATAGCCCAGGTACAGTGTCAGCTCTACATGCATCCTCTGAGAATAAATAAAGGGAATCAAGAATGCATATTTTGCGAAGGCAACCACAAGTCATATAAATGTGAGGTGGCCGAGGCTTTACCTTTTGAGGAGAGAAAGGACAGGGTAACTAAGTCCACAGCATGTTTTAATGTTTTTGAAAGGTCATTGGCAAGGTTTTGTAAGTTTAAAATTTTGTGCAAAAAATGTCATGGTAGGCATCAGCCATTATTGTGTGAAACACTCCTAGTAGGCCTACCCCAGAAGTAGAGACATCAGTGGCACATGCCACTGCTATGCAAGGGAGGAAAAGTAAAGGGGGATTATTGCAAACACTGCAGCCTTATTAATTGGAATGAGAGAGAGGCTACTGAAGAGTGTTGTTTGATAGTGGTAGCCAGTGTAGCTTTATTAAGACCAGAATTTCCAGAAAATTAAGTTTAAAGAACTTAAGAGGGAAAATTTAGAATTTCTGGGTTTGGGGGTTCCGTTCAAAACCGACCAAATTAAGAAGGTAGAAGTTCTGGTTAAGGGGTTGTTACCGCAAAGTCCCACTATCAGGTCCAAGCTGTAGAGATTGAGGAACTTTGTGCTCCAGTCACTACTTGTTTAGATATGGCATTGTATCCAAGAATTGCAAGTTAAAGGAATTAATTTGGGCGATAATAAGTTTGAAGGAACAGAAGAAATAGTCTTTTGATTGGAGCTGACTATTATTGGGACTTCACACTAGTAATATTGTCCGTACATCTCAAGGCCCGGTAGCTATTGAAAGTAAGCTAGGCTGGATGCTACATGGTAGCTATTGCAATGAAATGGAAATTAAGGCTCTTTTTGTTAAGATTGAGGAGAACAGCCATGGTTTGGAAAGGCATTTGAAAGCGTTTTGGGAACTTGAATCTATTGGCATAAGGACAAACAGCAAGTACAGTGAACAATGATGTTTTAGAGCAATTTGAAAAAGGGATTGGTTTAGAGATGGTTGCTATGAAGTTGCCTCCCTTGGAAGGATTCTTGCAAACCCGGTTCAAACCTTCAGCTAGCTAATCGGAGGTTGGAGACTTCATTGTACAGGCTAAGAAAGAATGAGGAGTTGTTAATTGAATACAATGAGGCCATCCTGAGCTATGTAAGGGAGGGCTATGCTGAAAGGGTGCAGGTGAGCTGGTGAGCCAGGAGGCACATTATCTGCCACACCATGCAGTGGTACGGCGAGACAAAACTACCACCAAACTGAGGGTATTTTTTGATGGCTCAGCCAAGGACAAAGGTGGTGTGTCCTTGAATGACTGTTTGGATGCTGGCCAAATTTAAATGCAGATTTATTTCCTTGTTACTGAGATTCAGGTTTGTAGAGTAGCATTGACTGCAGATGTGAAGCAAGCTTTTTGCGGATAAAGTTAAAACCAGAGGACAGAGATGCAGTAAGGTATCTGTGGGTGGATACGAAAGACTTGTTGGAAAATGAACCTAAGGTTCAAGCATATAATGAAGTCAGTGTTGTTTGGCCTCAGCTCTTGTCCATTTCTGTTGGCAGCTACTATGCAGTACCATTTTAAGAAATATTCTGAAGTCTATCCTAACACTATTGAACACATAAGGAAAAATTTTTATGTTGATGATTTGCTGTGTTCCGTGGATAATACAGAAATGGCTAAACAGATATTCATGGAGGCTAGAGCTGTAATGAGGGAGGCTGGCATGGAGCTTAGAAAATGGCAGACCAATCATTCTCAATTACAAGAGTTTATGAGTCAGTCCTGTGTAGTACCTGATGCAGCAGAAAGTATTGAGGATTCTGGTATTAAGGAGTTGTGGGCAATAGACGCAAAGGTGCTAGGCATTGTTTGGCAGCAAGGAGATGATTTGTTTACCTTCAATGGGAAATCTTTAGTAGAGCTGGCTGAGAATGAGACAAGGTGGACAAAACGTACAGCTCTTAGTTTGGCTTCAAAGGTCTTTGATCCTCTTGGATTCCTGGCTCCATTTGTGATAAAGTAAAAATTTGGTTTCAGAGCCTCTGGGAAATTGGACTTGGTTGGGACCAAGAGTTACCTGATCATATGGTGGTAAGGTGGAAATATTGGTTCAAAGAATTGGCACATCTTGGAGACATTGAAATCCCAAGATGGTACTTTGGAGAGTTGAACAATAGTCCAGACAATTTGGAGCTGCACATCTTTTGTGATGCAAGTGTGGAAGCCTATGCAACTTGTATTTATATTAGAGGCAGATTGCAAGAGGAAGTAAGTTGCAGGTTGGTTGCTGCAAAGAGCAGAGTAGCACCTTTGAAAAGGCTTTCTGTTCCAAGGTTGGAGTTGATGGGTGCCGTTATTGCTAGTCGGCTTGCAGTTACAGTGCAAAAGTCTTTGGCCCTCTATGAAATTCCAAGCTATTATTGGACAGACTCCACTATAGTTTGGCACTGGTTAAGAAGTCAGGCAAGGAAATGGAAACCATTTGTTGCCAATAGGGTGGAGGAAATTCAAGCGCACACAGATCCCAAGCAATGGAAGCATTGTCCAGGCACCCAAAACCCCGCTGATTTACCAACACGAGGAATTTCGGTGAAAGATCTTGCACAGTCAAGTTTGTGGTGGAATGGGCCAGAGTGGCTAAAACTTGGAAGTGAAAACTGGCCTTCTAATCAGCCTATTGTAGGAGAATGCCAGGCTGAAGAAGCATGGGTGAGTGAGGTAAGAAAATGTGCTGTGAACAGTTGTCAAGTTATGCAGCAGGACCCCATATTGAGGCTTGAGGACATTAGCAGTCTGAAAAGATTGTTAAGAGTGACAGCATGGGTATATAGATTTACCAACAATATTAAGGGAGAAACAAGAAGGGAAGGAATTCTGAACAGTAATGAGATTCAGCAAGCCAGGAAATACTGGGTGGTATATGTGCAGAAGGAAAAATTTGGTGAAGAGAGGGAATTGCTCACCAGTCATCCATTACAGGTTCTACCAACACATTCTGCTCTCAAGGGTTTGGATGTGTTTTTGGATAAGGATTTATTGAGAGTAGGAGGTAGACTACAGTTTTCTGGGCTTCCAGAGGAGAAAAGACATCCAATTTTGCTACCTTCTGGGGGGCACTTTGTGGACCTTTTGATCCTGGATACTCATTATAAGCTGTTACATGTTGGAGTTAGAGAAGTGATAATAGAGATCAGACAACAGTTTTGGATTCCCAAAATTAGACAAGTAGTAAAACAGGTCTTGCATAAATGTGTGGTTTGCAAGCGTTGGAGTGCAAAGCCTTATTATGAAAAGGTGGCTCCACTTCCAAGAGAACGGTGTGTCTATACTGCCCCATTTGATGTAGTGGGAGTAGACTTTGCAGGGCCAGTCTATGTGTATGAGCGAGGGGAGTCTAACAAAGGTTATATATGTCTTTTCACCTGTGCTACCACCAGGTCCGGCGCCAGCCTATTTGGCGCCCTTAGCAGGACTGCAGCTGGCGCCCCCACCCGCCTCCCACTTCACGATTGGGTTTGCCCACAAAGTAATCAAGGTACCATATTGAAGAAACTATTTGCCTTACACTGATCTATTTTAATTTGCTAATACATACATTTATTATAAAATTATAAAATCATTTCACAGTTCAAGAAAGTGTCATGACCAATCAAAACAGCGAGTAAAGCGAGGCATATGTAGTAACAAATCAGAACGCTCAAAAGTGCTAAAATATGCGTGCAAAAAGGACATATCTACTGTTTTTTCCAAGCAAGAAGGGCATATGTCACATAAAAACAGTTATTCGCTTATTGACGACTCCCGGAACTCATATTAAGCCGTAAATAAGCCGAGTCGCTTATTGACGACTCCCGTCTGTGCGCGCAACATTTTTAAATCGCTTATTTACGACTCCCGTCCCTAAAGGGTTAAAGGTCGTGATAGTGAAAGTTCTATAATGACCCACTAAGATGAATAAGTTAATTATGTAAATATCAGTCAAGCTAAACTGGTGTACATACGTCGTACAACCTTTCATCATTTGTCTGTGCTTCTCATTCCTTCACTATTTTTTTCATGTTGTTCTTACATAATACTATCAGACGTGCACAGGGCGGGAGGCGCTGGCGCCCCCCAGATCTTTGGCGCCCTTAGCATTTACTAACCTCGCCTAATGGAAGCGGCGGCCCTGGCTACCACCAGAGCAATCCATTTGGAGTTGGTAAGCAACTTAAGTAGTGATGTATTTCTTTTGGCCTTTAAAAGGTTTGTGAGCAGAAGGGGTTTCCCAAATAAAATCATTTCGGATAATGCAAAAACCTTCAAAAAGGCTGCAAAGGAACTCCAAGAAATTTGGTCCTTGCTAAAAGAGGAAGGATTCCAATCCTACTTTTCACACCAAGGGGTACAGTGGGAGTTTATTGTTGAGAGAGCACCATGGTGGGGAGGATTTTGGGAAAGGCTAGTGAGAAGTGTAAAGTGTCAATTAAAGAAACTTTTAGCTAATGCTCATTTGAGCAAAGAAGAATTCTGCACTGTTTTATGTGAAGTAGAAGCAATGGTGAACAGTAGGCCTATCACTTTTGTTTACAACAGTATGCAGGATGCGGAGCCATTGACACCAAATCATTTTCTTTGTGGTAAACGATTAACATCAAGCCCCAGTGTGCCAGAAGACTTGCAGCCTATCCAGAGCACTCAAGGAGAGTTAACCAGACGGTTCAGGTACCTTGAAGAGCTACAAGATCAGTTATGGAAGAGGTGGCAGATGGAATACTTGCCAGAACTCAATTATTCCCCATCAGGCAAGGTAAAGGGCTCCACTGCAAATTGTATCAAGGTGGGAGAAGTGGTAATGATTGGGGATGAAAGACCAAGGCACTGCTGGAAGCTTGGCATAATTGAAGAGTTGTTTGTTGGCAAAGACAATTTAGTTAGGTCTGCACTGGTAAAGACTTCAGGAGGAAAGTTAAAGAGACCTATACAAAAACTCTATGCTTTAGAAATCAGCAAAAACACAGATAGTCAAGATGAAACATTTGAGTTACAGCCTCATGGAGAAGGCTTGGCTAACCTTGCAGAAGGTAATGACAGCAATGCCTCTTCGGTGGGGAGTGTTAGAAAATCTAGAAGAGGAAGAACCATTGTTGTCCCAAGGCGATATGATGACTAAGCTGATTGATGCAGCATTGCTTGTATATATTAAGTTAAGGTGTATATATATCCATCTCATAATTGTAAGGTTAGTGAAAAATTCACTTAATTTAGAGCTAGTATTGTTTGAGCTCTCAGGTGGCATCATTTTGGGGCGCTGCGCGTCCTTTCTACTCGTTTGTGGGATGTCGTACGTACAGGGTGTGGTCTGATAGAGAGCTCTCTTGCAATTCAGTTTGGTTGTTTAGATACAAGATTGTTGCATCGTGCAATAGTCCAGGTTGCGTTGTTGTTGCAAGGTTGAGAAAGAAGACCATAAATAGTACCCCCTTGTTTTTATCTTAAATTCATACAACTAAGGCCTAAGGTAGGCCCACATCGAGTCAGCAACCCTGAGGTAGGACCTAATAGGATCTCAAGTCCGTAAGTTTTAATTTTAGCTTAACTTGGGCTGCAGGTAGAACTGGCCCTTTAGAATTTGGCCGTTCACGGCTCAGCTGGGATTTTGAACCCAACAAATAAATAAAATAATTACTAAATAGGGAGGTAAACGTGTACTCGTACTCGACCACTCAAAAAATACTGTATTCGTACTCGTCCAATTTAAAAATTTCAGTACTCTTTCCACCTCTAGTTGCCTCACTCTTTACTATCTTTATTATAACGGACACTGCTCTTCTAAACTCTATAACTGCATACCTCCTCTTTTAAGGAGAGAACGCAGTACCAGATTTTAGACATATTCTCTTTCCTTTCCTGTCCAACTTTCTAACGCAAGGACTAATCGATATTTTCAATTTTTCATCTACTCAACCTGTCAACTCTGGACCAATCTTCCTCAATCGATCTTTTACCCTGTCTATGACCTCGGTCCGAGCTTTCAAACGGTTAGAAAATCTACAAAGAGGAAGAGCCATTGTTGTCCTACGGCGATATGATGACTAAGCTGATTGATGCAGCATTGCTTGTATATATTAAGTTAAGGTGTATATACAGGGTGTACATAAAGTCAGGATCTATTTTTGTGAAGCACTTGGAAATTATATGGAATTCAATCATAAAATGATAAAGTGGTAACATTTATTAAATAATTAAGAGTAGGATTCGACGTGACGCCCATCAGTATCCCTGCACAGCTCAAATCGTTCCGCAGCATTTCTAAACACATTCTGGAGCATTTGCGGGGTTATGTTATCTGCAGCAGTTCGTATACGTGTACGTAAGTTTTCAAGACTCGTAATCTTCGTCTGATAGGCGTGCGATTTGATAAAGCCCCATGCAAAGAAATCTAAAGGGGTTAAATCTGGTGATCTCGCTGGCCAAGGTCTGTTGCTTCCGCGTCCGATCCAGCGATTTGGAAAACGTCCATTTAGATAATCCTGAACAATTTTGGCATAGTGACAAGGAGCACCATCATGTTGATAGACGACGGTACTAACAATCCTATCCCCGTCGTCTATCAACATGATGGTGCTCCTTGTCACTATGCCAAAATTGTTCAGGATTATCTAAATGGACGTTTTCCAAATCGTTGGATCGGACGCAGAAGCAACAGACCTTGGCCAGCGAGATCACCAGATTTAACCCCTTTAGATTTCTTTGCATGGGGCTTTATCAAATCGCACGCCTATCAGATGATTACGAGTCTTGAAAACTTACGTACACGTATACGAACTGCTGCAGATAACATAACCCCGCAAATGCTCCAGAATGTGTTTAGAAATGCTGCGGAACGATTTGAGCTGTGCAGGGATACTGATGGGCGTCACGTCGAATTCTACTCTTAATTATTTAATAAATGTTACCACTTTATCATTTTATGATTGAATTCCATATAATTTCCAAGTGCTTCACAAAAATAGATCCTGACTTTATGTACACCCTGTATATCCATCTCATAATGGTAAGGTTAGTGAAAAATTCACTTAATTTAGAGCTAGCATTTTGGGCTCTTGTGGCATCATTGTTTGGGCACTCTTGTGGCATTTTTTTTTGGAAGGGGGGGGGGGGGCACTGGCGCGTCCTTACTAGTTCGTTGAATGCGGCACTTACAGGGCGTAGTCTTATAAAGAGCTCTCTTGCAATTCAATTTGGTTGTTTAGATACAAGATTCTTGCATCGTACAATGGTGCAGATTGTGGTTGTTGTTGCAAGGTTTAGAAAGACCATAAATAGTGCCCCTTTTGATTTTTTTATCTTAATTTTATGCAACTGAGGCCTATGTATGCCCATATCGAGTCAGCAACCCTGAGGTAGCGCCTAATAGGACCTCCAAGACTTAAGTTTTAGTCTAGCTTAACTTGGGCTGTGTGGCCCTTCAGAGCTCAGCTGGAATTCTGAACCCAATAAAATAGAAAATAACAAACGCAGAGTGTACAGGCATCTCGAAAACCCTGAACCTTGATGTTGGCTTTTTCTCTTCTATGAGAGTGATTTTGCGGGAATTCGCCCTTGTACCGTACCCTCCTTCCTGCATAGATAAATATAAATAAATAAATAAATAAATATATATATATACACAGTAGATTCCGGTTAATCGGGGCAGCCGTTTATTTGGGACAAATCTTGAAGAACAAAAACAAATCGAGAATATAACCAGAATTTGCTTCGCTTATTTGGGACACCATGCCGTTTAATTGGGCCAGTAATTGCTATATTGGGCCGTGGAATTACAACAGAAGTCGAGAAAAATTCTGCTGCTTCTTGACAACTGTGCAGCACACCCTCATTTAAATTTTTTTAAAAATATCCAACTGGAATTTCTGCCTCCTAACACCACATCCTTGGTGCAGCCAAATGGACATGGGAATCATAAAAAATTTGAAGACCTTGTATCGCGGAAAGTTGGTAAACTACATCCTTGAAGCAATTGAAGAAAATCTAATAACATCATCTTCTACAGCTAAGGAAGTCAGTGCAAGGGTTAATCTTTTACATGCAGTACAGTTCATTGCCGATAGTTGGCGAGGAATAAGCACCAAGACCATTCAGAACTGCTTTGCTCACTGTGGTTTTAAACACTCAGGCTTGGAGATGCTTGACCGAGTGACTAACCAGGATGCCAGGAAATTTATTGCTGGATTACGACGCTATTTCATGCAGGAAGGCAGTCCTATATCTGAAACTAGATACCTGCGCTGATTTTGTTCAGTTGTAGTCAATCAAGAGAACACGGCAGGGTACACTCGATAAATTAACTCGTCATTAACTGTTAAGAACTACTGTACGCAATAAACGGAAAGTT
>JAJOZX010008916.1:0-130000 GCA_023014485.1 Bathynomus jamesi | reverse complement strand
TATATATGGTTATTAGTACAACACAAGTACATGGGCATATACGAGATAATATAACATATTATGTTGTATATAAATTATGTTATAATATGTTATAAATTTGGATCAGAGCGAGAGGAGATTTTTATCTCAGAAGCGTTCGACTTTGCTGTCATCAGCGAATTCGACCACTTACCCAAGCATTTATGAATATCTTGTGAGGGGTGAACGCACTTAAAAGAAAAAAAGAAAAAAAATACATATGCGTATTTGACATGTACGTAACACAATAGGTTGTGTGCGTAATATAAATACGCGTAAAATATGGACTGATAGGCATCAGTAGACAATAGGTAGGAAACAACAAATAATGATGTATAGAGAATTTTTTTTTTTTTTTTTTTTTAATTATTATTATTATTAAAGAATTTACCATACATTGAATACGGAAGATGTCCAAATACTAAACACGTGATTCAGTGTTCAAGGTATGGAAAACGTGAAGAGAATTAAGTTACTTTATGACGTCATAGTTATTGAATTTGTACGTATAGTACAAATCATTATTAGGAAGATTTACAAGAACGAATTAGAGCCAAAGATTGGGTATTAATGACTAAGAAGTACAACTACGGGTTCCAATCCTGTTATATGCAATGTGTATGCATAATCTAGGGTCGAGGGTGAGATGCAAGACAATCATAATTAATTATAATAACTTCTATAACAAATGGAAAATGGATACGACTAAACCATAGAAATGGTAGATCGTAGGGTTGTGACAAACAAAAATAGGAAGCTACAAGTAAAATTATTATCCAAACTCGCGTTAAGCGATTTTGGTTCTTATGTAAAAATGAATATTGATTATTCATTGTTCATTTTTACATATATATATATATATTATATATAAGGCTGTAATTAGAAAGTGTGTAAATAAACGTAGAGTTTATATATGGGGAATAAAAACACAAAGAAACAGAAACGGTACGTGAGAGGTGTGTAATTCTAAAAGTTGGTCTCACCTGACGTACTATTAGAGGTATGACCTCCAACTTACTATGAAAGGTAGTACTGGATCCATAAAGTTTAGAGTGGTAGCTCATTCTGGTGACGATCCTTATGTATTCTCGTGTGTGTGTGTGTGTGTGTGTGTGTGTGTGTGTGATTTTCTCCCGTCCAAAATCCAACCAATTTTAGATAATGCACAGTACAGGGTGTCCCAAAAGTCTCCATACATAGGGAAAATTAGCACTTTTTAGCAAAATGTAACTTTATTTACAAAACATTCTCTACATGATTGCCATTTCTTTGTAAACACACACGGATGCGTCTCTCCCACTCATGGTGAACTCGTGTTAACACATTTGGTGTTATGGACGTAATTGCACTTCGAATGCGTTCCTTTAGGCGATCCATGTTCTGTATCTTTTCCTGGTACATTACGTCCATAACACCAAATGTGTTAACACGAGTTCACCATGAGTGGGAGAGACGCATCCGTGTGTGTTTACAAAGAAATGGCAATCATGTAGAGAATGTTTTGTAAATAAAGTTACATTTTGCTAAAAAGTGCTAATTTTCCCTGTGTATGGAGACTAGTGATGGGACGATTAATCGGAATCGGAATCGGAAGCATCGAGCATTTTTCAGGAATCGGAATCGGAATCGAGAGAATTGTACCATGATTTCCGATTCTTAAAACGATTCTTGAATACAAATAAATTCTTACTTATTCACTTATTTATTTGCATTTTGTAGGCTAAGGAGTAAGGATTGCTTTTTGAGTAAAGGATTTTTTTTAAACTTTTAATTGAACCAGTTTTGCAATGTAAACTTTAAAATTTAAATGGAAGAGGATAACAAATTTTATTTTATTGTATTGTAGCTATACATTAAAACATGTATATCCGGAATCGGAATCGAGAATCGTATCGGAATCGAGACTTTTTAGTGGTATCGGAATCGGTCGTTAAAATTTTGGTATCGTCCCATCACTAATGGAGACTTTTGGGACACCCTGTATATCTACGTCATTAAGTGAATTGCCATTCACTGGGCTTCTCATAGGTTACAGAAGATAGTTATGTACCAATTCTGACTAGGCAAAGTAGGAATACTAATAAAATAGTAACACTAATACAATTTCAGTTGTTTAGGAATTTCTAGAAAATTCAGGTAAAAATGAGAGAGTTTAATGATTTTTCTTTTAATAATGACTTGTATTGAAAAAAATAACGAATTACTTAAAACTGAAGATAGTCATACGAACAACTTAAAATAATTTTTTTTTCATTTGTGACATTACAAAGGCTTACGTGAAAACAGTATCAAATTTGAAATACAAGGCCACTATCCACAATCTTTAATTTACTCTCGACTCCATAAGAAATCAAATCTTTGAGGTTGGTTGGGCTGGTCACTTTGCCTATCATACTTTGCAAATAACTTGTTGCGAGGTTACAACATAAAATTTGGAAGCTTCCATCAGAGTTTCCTATCACAACTTGTTCATTTACGTTAATACTCTGATTTATACAAGAATCCACACCGTAATCGAAGCAGCCACTCTTTTTTCACCATTTTCTAAATATTTCATAACGCTGATTATTGGCTGAAGTTATCGATATAGCCTCCCATTACGTAACTGCAGCCTTTGTACACTGGACCACATTCACCCGTACATAGCTAACGAACTGAGGAACTAACTGAGAGTTCATCATTTTCCATAACAACCATGCGTGTTACTCCTTTTTCGTTACAGGAAAGCTTCAGAAATGTTCGAAAGTTACTTGCTGTGATACAATTCTTTAAGTCGTCGAACTAAAAGGAAATAAAAACCTTATTACAAATAAATAAGGAGTCCAGTTTCGAAATATAAGAATAATGTCTATCAACTGTTTGAAGAAAGTATTTGATAATAATCATGGAACGTTCTATGATTAATGCAATATATAAATGTTCACTAACCCACAGTGATGCTGCATTCTTGGGCATTTCGGAGAAGCAGAGAGCGTGGACAAAATCATGTTATCGTGAACAGATACTGTCCCGTACTTGACTTTATCCTCACCCTTTTTAAACCGAGGTGATGTGCTCCCCATTCGTTAACCTTTCGTAAATCTATGAAAAAGGATGTGCTATTTAGGTAATTTACTCCTTGTAAAAATTTAATCATATCTATTTTGCACCGTTGTGTCATTTTCTATTTAAAACCCGTTTTTTAAGACTCGGGAAGGGAGCGTTCTTTAACCTCCTCCGCAACACCTAAAGTCACATGACGAAAAGGACCTTCAAATTCAGGCGGACTCCAAACCACGAGTCGCTATATCGTTTTTTAGGTGGGAGACGGGGTTGCTGTATACAGCAAAACATCGAGTTACGTAGAAAATAAATATATAGTTTCAATAAATTATATACTATAAAAAAAAAATGTATAATTTTTTAATATACTATTTTTTTTTTCTTTCAATTAAACGTAGACCAACAGCCTACAGAATAGACTCATTATAAATAGAGAAGTATATAGCCAATAAAACATTTTCTAAACAATAAAAATGAAAAAAAAATTCAGCAGGCGTGTAAAAATTATAAACGTTTTACCATTAATTAATGTTAGGCCTTGGCGGTAGAGCAGAGAACACCAATTAATTTTCACTGCAGTGCGCATAGGCGTTTGTGCCAAAATTTAACTGGTTAGTCAAATTATGTTCATTTCATATAATTTCATTTGGGCCAAATGAAAGAGAAACTTTTACTTCTATATTAATAAAGGTTAGGTTAGATTAGTTCTCTCGGGTAGATTTATAAAGCAAAAATGCTTAATGCGATCGAAAGGTTAAGTTTTGGCACAAATAAAACGATAGAAAACAAGCATTTTATTTTGGCAACCACTAAAGCACCTTTGTGTAATTGCATCAAGACAGCTACCAACGGTTTTTTCTTTAATTTTTTTCAAAGTGGTTTTTGTAATGTGGCCTACATTATTTCAAAGAAATCGACTTCAAATCACCATCTTTAATCTGAGTGAAAACTAAATTTGAATTTTATGAAAAGACTGGAAAAAAGATTGATTTTTATTTTTCCTGATGTCAAAATTTGCAAAGATTATAAAACAAATTCTATAATTAGTGTACAGTGTATGGGTTTACTTCTGGAGGTCCATATAAAATCCGTCAGGAGTCCGTATTTAGACAGCGGCCTTTCAGACAACAATATTTTCAACTGGTGCATTTTTAATAGTTAGGAGTAATCACGGTGAAAAAGTATGCCATATTCAAATACCAACTATACCATGGCAGACTACATTAAAATACTTATTGAAATGTAACTAATGATATAAATTAAAGTAATAAATTACTCAATCATTATAAACTCTAGTTAATATTAGTGATGTACCGAGTCAAAATTTAGCCCATGACAATTCTTTGGCTATATTTTAAAAAATCGATTTCATTCATAATTTCACTAATCTAATATGAACCGTTTCAATTTTTATATATTTATATTTAATTAAAATTTGTTTAAATGCTTTTCCTTACCTCATTTCACAATATACAGAACCAGAATTTGTTACTCATATACCGTAGCCAAAATTATATTAAAAAGTTTTATTAATCGCTAAAATGATGTTGAAGGCATTTCCTTTCTTCAACAGTATAAACAACAAAAAATTTCTTCATTAAAATTTCGAGTCCCTGGTGCCCAGTTTGAATAAAAAAATGGATATACAGGGTGTACATAAAGTCAGGATCTATTTTTGTGAAGCACTTGGAAATTATATGGAATTCAATCATAAAATAATAAAGTGGTAACATTTATTAAATTTAAGAGTAGGATTCGACGTGACGCCCATCAGTATCCCTGCACAGCTCAAATCGTTCCGCAGCATTTCTAAACACATTCTGCAGCATTTGCGGGGTTATGTTATCTGCAGCAGTTCGTATACGTAAGTTTTCAAGACTCGTAATCTTCGTCTGATAGACGTGCGATCTGATAAAGCCCCATGCAAAGAAACGACGATACTAACAATCATCCCCGTCATCTATCAACATGGTGCTCCTTGTCACTATGCCAAAATTGTTCAGGATTATCTAAATGGACGTTTTCCAAATCGCTGGATCGGACGCGGAAGCAACAAAAGACCTTGGCCAGCGAGATCACCAGATTTAACCCCTTTAGATTTCTTTGCATGGGGCTTTATCAAATCGCACGTCTATCAGACGAACATTACGAGTCTTGAAAACTTACGTACACGTATACGAACTGCTGCAGATAACATAACTCCGCAAATGCTCCAGAATGTGTTTAGAAATGCTGCGGAACGATTTGAGCTGTGCAGGGAATCCAGGGATACTGATGGGCGTCACATCGAATCCTACTCTTAATTATTTAATAAATGTTACCACTTTATGATTGAATTCCATATAATTTCCAAGTGCTTCACAAAAATAGATCCTGACTTTATGTACACCCTGTGTAACTTGGATTTATGAAATTATTAAAATACTTAAAATAATGTCAACAAAATAACATGGTTTAATATATGAATTATCAAGTACAACTTAATATAGAATTATTATTGATATAGAGTAGGAAACTACAGTAATTTATAACATTTAGAGCAGAGCTTTCCAAACTTTTAACGTTGGCGACAAACTATTTAAGCATAACAGTTTTCACGACACATTAATTAATTTTTGTTATCAAATATCAGATAATTTTTCAGTAGGTGGTTTATCTTTTGTAGCCGATTTTGTTGATAGAAAAATCAAAATTTTCAAAATACAAAAAACAGTAATGTGTCGCGACACACCAGTTAGCAAGTTAAAGAAAATGTAAATTTATGGGCAACTTAACTTACTAAGCTTTGCCTTTTTCGTGAATGTAAAATATTTTTATATAATTACACTTTGAAACGAGTGTGAATTATTATAGATAGTGTTTTTTGTCTGTTCAATTTTCTATAAATATTGATTTTGTTTTGTATTGAAAATTTTAAAATCTCAAAGAATCGGTGAGTATGTGCCAAAAAAATGGCCGATTCTGCCCATGCCGATTAACCTGTACACCACTGGTTAATATTGTCCAAAGATATGACCAAGTAGGTTTTGTGCATTATTTTATCCCTTTGACGTTGTATTTCATTACGTACTTAACCCTAGACTGCATAGGCGAATCAAATCATCGTGCATAGCGGGGTGTAATTGGTTTTTGAGGCATTGAAAACAACGGAGTTTCCTCTGCCCCAATCAGAGATGGTAGAAATATCAGAGGGGATATGCGCCGAATTAGGTTTTCACATTTTTTGTCTGATGAAGGAATTTTTGGAGAGTCGAAGAACAAATATTCCGGATAGAAATATACAAGCACAGTCACAGTGAGATTCAGGATGGTGACGGTATCTTGTGAAATCCTCTCTGTTGCGGATAGCCCACAAACACTTTTGATCTACGTCAATACCTTCCGGTGGCGGCGAGTCCTTAAAAATCGAAAAATAGGCCTAACGGGGTAGATTGGAAAATGGTTTTAAAGACTTACAAAATAAACAATAAAAATTTTAGCACAATCTGTTAATAACTTCCGGTGGCGTCTTAGCCGTTAAAATATCCAAATATTGATTTAAAGCAAGTTTTAACAAATGTTATACAAATGTTAATTCCTGTATTTTCTGTGCAAACAACCCTGAGAACACTATTATAGGCTTGAATAAATTAATAGCAGTCATTGAACAATGAACATTATATAAAAATTATATAAAATTATATACAATTTTTGTGTGTTTTTAGGCCTATTTTCGATTTTTAAGGACTCGCCGCCACCGGAAGGTATTGACGTAGATCAAAAAATTTTACACACTTTATTTTCTCTCCAAATCGCAACTTTTCCGCACTACCCCCAATCAAATATCGAAAAAAGTGTAAAAACGAGCCGCCCTACTGTACAGTCTTTACAGCCACACCTACACTTTTTCCTCCTAAGTGTATATATTGTAATGTATATGGTTGTAAATTTTGACTTGGTCCGCAATCAATATGGACCGTGACTTGATGGATACCGTAATGAAATTGACTGGATTCTTTGGATCTGATATATTTGCATGTCGGTTATAAATACATATAGAGTGTAACATATTTGTGGATAGTATTCTATTATGACTTGATCCTCTGGATCCAGAGATTCTATCTTGTTTCAAATCGATAATTAATTAGTTTTAAATTGATAATTATTTAGTTTCGTAAAAATTGGTCGTTGCCAATTTACCGGCAGTTTTTACATAAATTTCTTATGTTCTTGTGGTTCGGAACCCACGTAAAATTGTAGGTCCCCTCCGCCACCACGGAGGACATACACGATTACGAACACAGTTAGGTAGACCAGCCATGAGTGGATCCTAGGGTCTTTGTTGGTCTGAAACATTATAACATAAGAAATTTATGTAACAACTTCCTGTACATCGGCAACGACCAATTTAACAAAACTAATTATCGATTTAAAACTAAAGATGGAATCTCTGGATCCAGAGGATCAAGTCATAATAGACTACTATCCACAAATATGTTACACTCTATATGTATTTATAACCGACATGCAAATATATCAGATCCAAAGAATCCAGTCAATTTCATTACGGTATCCATCAATAGTCACGGTCCATATCGATTGCGGACCAAGTCAAAATTTACAACCATATACATTACAATATATACACTTAGGAGGAAAAGTGTAGGTGTGGCTGTAAAGACTGTACAGTAATGTAGAATGTGTGTGTGCACCCATCTTGGGTCTCCCATTTAAAGGTGTTTGTGGGGCAAGTGAAGATCATGAGTTTTTCAATACCTCACAGTACTATGGGGGGCACCGCTCAGCAGAGGAATCTCTTTAAATGGGGTGTGTAAGGACAGAGAGTATCCCTTAACCCAAGACGCTGCCTCCCTATATCCCACAACACTTGTGTTGAGCTGTGGGATCTATCCCCACAAATCCTTGATTTTACTACCTTAAACTATACCCAATCTATCAAGATATGCGTCTAATCGACTTTTAAACATGTTTATAGACGTGCTACTAATTACTTCTACCAGCAAACTATTCCAGCTATTTACTATTCTATGCGTAAAAAAGTTTTTGGCAACTGCATTCTCGAACCTTCTACTTGTTAACTTACACCCGTTATTTCTAGTCCTATTATATTGAGATATTTTGAAAAAGCTCTCTCTATCCACATTATCGAACCCATTCATAATTTTGAACACCTGGATTAGATCACTCCTTAGCCTCCGAGTCTCGAGTGTAGTCAATTTTAACTCCTTAAGCCTATCCTCGTGCGACTTTGACCTAAGCGACGGAATCATCTTAGTTGCTCGTCTTTGAACTCTTTCGATTTTGTCTATATCTTTGCGCATATGCGGATTCCAAAATTGGATCGCGTACTCCAAATGGGGTCTAACTAATGATTTATAAAGAGGAACTATAATATCGCGCGATTTGTACTCAAAATTCCGAGCTATAAAACCTAACACTTTGTTCGCCTTATTGACCGCTGCTGTACTTTCTTTCGCTACTTTTAAATCACCAGTGACTATAACTCCTAAATCTTTTTCCTGCTCTTCGCTTGTTAAATCTTTCCCTGACATACTATACGCAAAATTACCTTTACGCGAATCTATATGCAAAATTTTGCACTTATCAACGTTAAATCTCATTTGCCATGTGACTGACCAATCAACGATTTTATTCAGATCTTCCTGGATTTTACCTCTATCTTCGTCATTAATCGCCCTACCACCCAGCTTCGTGTCATCCGCAAACTTTGAAACTGTACTGACTATGCCATCTAAATCGTTAATATATATAAGAAAAAGCAAGGGGCCCAATACAGAACCCTGAGGAACGCCACTCGCTACATTAGACCAACACGACTCCGCTCCATCAACGACCACCCTCTGTTTCCTACCTCGCAACCACTCTTCTAGCCAATTTATTACTACACCCCTGATTCCATGAGCCTTAGTTTTTTCAATCAGTCTTTTGTGCGGCACGGTGTCAAACACTTTTTGAAAATCTAAATACACTACATCAACCGCCCGATGTCTATCGTAAACGTCAACCACGCTTTGGAAAAATTCTAAAAGATTAGTTAAGCAAGATTTGTTTCGCCTAAAACCGTGCTGCGTATTTCTAACTAGTTTATGCAATTCTAAGTGTTCGACTATACGATCCCTAATTATTGATTCCAGTAGCTTACCTACAACAGACGTTAAACTGATTGGCCTATAATTTCCCGCCGCACCTTTATCGCCTTTCTTAAAGAAGGTGTTACGTTTGCTAACTTGAAATTATCTGGTACGCACCACTCAGAAATAGACGCATTAAAAATCTTTGTTAACGGCACAACAATGCTATCTTTTAATTCTTTTAGTTGTATGGGATATATGGAATCCGGCCCCGGTGATTTACGCGTTTTCATTTTATCAATATATCGCATTACCTCCCCTTCACTAACCACGATATTATCCAAAATATTACCATTATCAAAAGGTATGTCTATGACCGTAGGGATATTCGTTAGATCTTCTATAGTAAAAACTGACGTAAAAAATTCGTTTAGCAAGGTAGCCATTTCCGTTTTCAGAAACTACATCTCCGTTTACATTTTTCAAAGGCTCCAAGACACTCTTCACTGGATTTCTATTATTGACGTATTGAAAGAATCGCTTGGGGTTTTCTTTACCGTCACGAGCTATGGAGATTTCAAATTCGCGCTTGGACTTTTTTATTACACTTTTCGCTTCACGCCTTAGAGATATGTAGTTAGTTGTTTCGTAACCACAAATTGTCTTTATCGCACTTAAGTAGCCTATAAGCCCTATCTCTACTCTTTACTATATGTCCCACAAAAAGTACACCCAACTTTAGATTGTACTAACTCCTCCAAAAATTGAGATATTTTGGATCTGTTTGTTTCATTTAATATAGCAAATTATTCTGTTACCGTTCAAAATTTATTTATGTTTAAACGATTTAGTGTTTAAGCATCTGCTTTTAACTGAAGGGTACAGCAAAATGGGTTGCGCCGAATGATCATTTCTCCCAGCCAGATAGCTCCTCTTGCTTTAACCAATGTGCTACTTTTTACGTCGAAGGACATTGCAAATATTTTTTTTTAAATAATTCGAACTTTTGTATCTAAGATACGAGTCATACATATAAATGAAGAATCTGAATTACTAAATTTATAAATAACTTTGAAACCCTTATCAAGCAGTTTACACGAAGGCAGCGCGTTCTCATGGTCACAACTTATCTGCAAACTAAAAGCTTAAAACAAGTTCAGAATACCTTCGAACTGCAATTTCCCGATAGAGCTTCTCCAACTAAACATACAATTTTGAAGAATGTTCGGAAATACAAAGAAGGAACGGTCCTCAATTTGAACAAAGGACGTTCAGGCCATCCGAAGACGGCAAGAACAGACGAGAACATTCAGCATTCAGCCCTGACTTGACCCCGTGTGATTACTTTTTATGGGGTCATTTGAAAAATAGAGTATTTGCATCACAACCTATCAATTTAGATGATTTGAGGACTCGCATCACAGCTGAAATCAACTTGTTAAAAGACAATCCAGATCTTATCAAAAGAGTGATGGGGAAGATGAGAGCTCGACTCCAGATTTGTATCGATAGGAATGGCGATCATGTTGAAAGAAAACGAAACTAAGCATAACTTTTGCAATAAAGAATAAAGAAAAATTTGCTTTGTATCTTAATAGATACTTTAACATAATTTTAATATTATGTATTTGTCTTTTCATTACATCGATAGCGCGCACATTTTTTCATTGACCAATTTTGCGCAATCTATTTTGTTGTACCCTTCAGTTAAAAGCAGATGCTTAAACACTACATCGTTTAAACATGAATAAATTTTGAACGTTAACAGAATAATTTGCTATATTAAATCAACAAACAGATCCAAAATATTTCAATTTTTGGAGGAGTTAGTACAATCTAAAATTGGGTGTACTTTTTTGTGGGACATATGGTATAATGTCTCCTACTCTAGAAGTAAACCACAAGGGCTTGTTGTTTACTTTCGCACGCTTAATTTTGTACGGTACACATTCCTCATTTATAGTCCTAAATACCGTTTCGAACGATTCCCACATTAGTTTTGCGTTGGAGTTCCCCATTACGTTTTTCCAATTGACGTGACAATTTATTTCGAAATTTACAAAAGTCTGCGGCCTGGAAGTTAGGAATTTTAGTCGAGTTAGTTGGTTTCGAGTGACTTACTGAGGACAAACTCTACCATATTGTGATCGCTATTGCTTAACGGTTCATTACTTGAAGATCGGTAATTAGCCTATCATCCGTAGTTATTACTAAATCTAAAATACTGTCCAACCTCGTAGGTTCCCCAACCTTTTGAATAAGAAAGCTATCCTCGAGAAAATTAACTAAACGATTACCTTCCTCGTCTCCCTGCATTGTATCGTAATTCACGTTGGCGCAATTAAAGTCACCCATAACTAAAGCCTGCTCACTACCGATTATTCTCTTTAGTTCACGATATAACGCTTCGTCTGTATCAGCTGTTTGATTAGGGGGCCTATATATAATAGCGTGTAGCGTCATTGGGCAAAGTGTAACGGATCAAGAGGCACATTTCATGTTTTGTACAATTGACTTCCCTAAATTCAAAAATGAAAACAAAATTTTTTTTGTGACAAGTGCAACACCTCCTTTTTTCGCATGTGAAAATCGTGAAAATTGCTAGTTACCCATAACTTTTGGACACTTGCTTTCCTAGGGTTTGAACTATCATTTGACCCTTACAATGTACTGCTTTTCAGGAAAATAGAAAAATTTATTTTGGAATAAACATACACTGTAGGTAGGTAGGTAGGTAGAGATATTTTTATTTAGTAAATGATACATTAAATCTTGTTTAGTTTTGAATGACGGCATAAAGTCACGGGATTTAAGTACTGCTCTAATGTACCATCTCTTGAATCCTTTCCATACACTGCCCAGACGCTTGTTACCATCCTAACACAGCGTTCTACACCTTGGGAGTGACATGGTATCCGGACAACAAGGGGCTCTTTAGTGATCTTATCGAGTTGTTCGACAGAGAACTGCTTCGTGAATGGTGGTTCCATTGTGCACTCCTCCACTGGTGGAAGTAAATCTTTCAAATTCTGAGCACTTTGTTTGATCTTTGGTGCCGAAATTCTCTGACTTGCTGTTGAGTAGGTTTGGGAGCTCGTCGAATGGTCTTGATTACATCGATGGCCAATTTCCGGTTTGCTTGATCTGCATCTGCAAGCATTGCCAGTAGAACATTTTCAGGGTGAGCCCAATATGCATTTCTTTGGATCACAGGCCATGTGACAGTCTTGCTAGCTGGTGGCAGTAATCGTAGCAGCTTGATTTGCTCCAGGAAATGTTTTGGGCGATCTGTGCACCTTGGATGGCACTTGATGCTAAACCACATGAGTCCATAGTGGCACACGACAAACTGTGTGAGTGAATACAGTTCATCACTTGGCTGCGCCATCGCTACATATAGCCGACAAATTCTGCTGGCAGTTGTAACCCATCTTGCATGGGAAATTGGTCCAGGCTTCTCTCGTAGAAGATCTTCATTAATGACACCAGTCCTTATCGCTTTTATCATTCTGTAGAGGTAGGCTTGGTCACGACTCAATTCAGTAAGGTCAACATCCGGGAGTGTGTGGCCATCAGCAATACATTCAATTCCTCTAGAGGAAAGTGGCAAACTTTCACATGTGGCCAAAGCTTTGCCAATTGGTCCTTTCCATTGAGTTGCCTAGATTCTGTTGGGCCGATGAGTTCTTGCACAAGTGGCGCAGTGGGAGTTCATTTAAATGCAGACTACAGATGAACCAGTGCAAAGGGCGACCCAGGCGGCACTGTAGCAGGTGTATTGCTCCACTTCTGTGCCCTGTGTTTGTGACTGTGCTGTCGGCTCCCACTGCAATTATCTTGTCTGCAATACCCATTTCTTCAATCGCATTTTGAAGTCCATCCGCAATGACAGTGCCAGTTCCTCGTTCCAGTGTCAGATGGCTTAGATAGAAGGTTCCAGGCTCTCCGACCAGCACATAGTGGTCCTCAACTTTCTTTGTGCTGTACCATTTGTTCCCCTTTTTCTCTTTGACAAATGTCATGTCTTTCCGCCCATCAAAAAATAAAGCAGTAACTTCCACATCGTGATAAGTTACTGCTTCCTTCAGATCCCTCCGTACCTTCTGTCGTGCTCTCCATACTTTGTGGTGGTCAATTACGTTTTTCTGATCATCAGAACTAATGATACCATAGTCAACCAATGTTGCAGTGCTGATAGCTGCAGCAGCCCTGTTCGATATACCATACCGGTCAGCTTCCAAAGCAACAGTGGGAATCGGTGTGATGTTCCTGTCTTCCTGGGCACTATCACCCATCCACTCATCACCAACACTTTCACCACTGGAGTCTGCTTCTGCTTGAGCCGATTCGACCACATCTGCAGAGGATGCTACCTCTTGCCGTTCATTTTTTCTTCTATTCTCTTCTTCTTGTCTTTCTTGCATCCGATCCTCTCTTGACTTCCTTCTCTCCATCATTTGAGTCACATTCTTATCCACCCGACTGATCTGCATGATCCGCGTGGTTCTCTGGTCAATCAGAAAGGCGTGCTCTCGTCGTGGAACTTTCATTTCTTTTTCACAGTGCCATGCAGACAGATCATCGCATTGGCAGACAGCTATGTCAAACAATTGATTCAGGCTTTCCTCGAACTTCTTGGTTTTTGTGGCCTGCTTGCCTTGCTTCGATACTTGTGAGCCTTTTTCCATCAATCGGAGCAGATTGGTCTTCACATTCTTGATTGGCTGTGATGGAATGTTAGCACGATTCCAAAGGTCAATGAGTATTTGGCATACCTCCGGAAGAATTTCCCTGTTGCTAGTGTACTTGTTCTCCTTCAAGAAGAGGAAATGCCTTGCAACTTGTATACGGGTTGGAAGTTCAGACAGAGGAAACTCTGATAGTGGAGAACCAAAGACAATGTGGCTGGCAGATCCCCGTGTTCTTTGCGTGCTCATTGTACCAGCAAAACTCAACAAGTATCACACAGGAACACTGAAACAAAAACACGAACGTATAAATAAAAAATATATATGATTATGAGTATATTATATATATATATATATGGCTTGGTTTATTGGTAAACAATAAGTTTAAAATATATATATAAAAATATACTGCACAGTGCACACACACACACACACACATATGTATTATGTATATAAATATCCATAGGTATATAATATACCCTAAGACATATAACAAACTTATAAACAATGTAAAATACAAAAAGAAATGTGTATAATGTATATATCGCAAAACGCACCTTTCGTTAGTACCTTGGGGTTTTTGAACACCCCATCCACAGAAAAAACACTTGTTTCTCTCAAGCGAGCTAGCATAGAACTAAGAAATTCCAGGGGATGACTCACTGAGAATAATTAGAAAGCTGCCAGAAGTACCATGTCAGTCAGTGTTGCCAACTCTAATTAACGAGAATTTTGTATTTTTTACATGCGAAAAAGGAGGTGTTCTGCTTGTTGCAGGAAATTTTTTTTTTTTTCTGAAATCAGCAAAGTTGATTGTACAAAACCTGAAATGTGCCTTCAGATCGCTCACGACGCTACACGCTAATATATAACCACAAGAAGAAGTTTGAAATCGTTCAATTTAAGTTCTGCTATAGTCGAATCTATCGGTTCTGGAATTGTGTGCTTTACTTCTATAACGTTCGCAATATTATCTTTGATATACAACATAACACCGCCTCCTCGCCTACCTATTGTTTTTAACAAAAAGTCTATAACCTTTAATTTGATACTCCCCTACAAAGTCACGTGTTTCAGTGCTAAGCCACGATTCACTTATCGCAATTACATCATAGTCTTTACAAGCAATAAAGAAAAAAAATTCGTTTATTTTATTTCGTAGGCTACGAGCATTTAGGGATAGAACCTTCAAATTGTTTGATAACTGCGACACCTTCGCGAGCGCAGGGGAAATTGGTGGAATTTACGCTGGGACCGTTCGAGTTACGGCAGCCTGAAAAGACAGTATTATGAAATAGTCTTCCTAAACGCGCAGCTCCAACGTCATTAAGATGAAGTCCATCCTGCCGTAGAAACTGTTCCAAATATTCTCAAAATGCACTCCTTAGAGACATATATATATATATACACACACACACACACATACATATACATTATATATATATATATACACACCGGGTGTCCGAGAATTATCTGTACAACTTTTGGCTGTTATTAAAAGTCAACCATGAAGTGTAGAAATTCCAGTGTTGTCCCATTTTACAGAGAATCTCATTAAGTTTTTTCTGATACCAAGTTTTGACAAGTTCTTTAGAAATTCCAGTGTGTCCGAAAATTATCTGTACAATTTCATCTTTTAATAAAATTCTTGATAACACACGTAAAATTCTTAAACAAGATTATTTAGAATCTGTATTTTCAAAAGTTTCTTTTATTAAAGTAACGTTGTTACAAACATTCGATATGTGCACCATCAGTGATTCGCAAAACATCCAATCGATACTCCAAATGTTGCCATGTACGCTGCAGCATATCCACATCAATTCGCTCAATAGCAGCTGTGATTCTTGCTTTTAAATCATCAATGTCTGTGTGTATGCACCTGATGGTGCACATATCGAATGTTTGTAACAACGTTACTTTAATAAAAGAAACTTTTGAAAATACAGATTCTAAATAATCTTGTTTAAGAATTTTAAGTGTGTTATCAAGAATTTTATTAAAAGATGAAATTGTACAGATATATACATATATATATATATATACACACATTCAACTGCAAAGAACACGCGTGTTCTTTGCAGTTGAATGTATATAATGTTACGGCATGCGGGAGGTGCCCCCTTGGGGCATTGGTTTCTGCGAGTATGTAGAAGAATTACGGCATTTGGAAGAGTGAGGTCCATGGTGTAATGGTATCGCGTCTGACCGGCAATCGGAAGATCCCGGGTTCGATTCCCAGGTGGTTACCTCATTTTTTCATTTGTTCCGTTCTCTCTCTCTCTCGTCTTGCGCGGAATATCTCCTATACAAGCGTCGTTTCTTTACGTTATTTATACTGCGTGTTCTTTGCAGTTGAATGTATATAATGTTACGGCATGCGGGAGGTGCCCCCTTGGGCATTGGTTTCTGCGAGTATGTAGAAGAATTACGGCATTTGGAAGAGTGAGGTCCATGGTGTAATGGTATCGCGTCTGACCGGCAATCGGAAGATCCCGGGTTCGATTCCCAGGTGGTTACCTCATTTTTCATTTGTTCCGTTCTCCGTCTTGCGCGGAATATCTCCTATACAAGCGTCGTTTCTTTACGTTATTTATACTGCGTGTTCTTTGCAGTTGAATGTATATAATGTTACGGCATGCGAGGGGTGCCCCCTTGGGGCATTGGTTTCTGCGAGTATGTAGAAGAATTACGGCATTTGGAAGTGAGGTCCATGGTGTAATGGTATCGCGTCTGACCGGCAATCGGAAGATCCCGGGTTCGATTCCCAGGTGGTTACCTCATTTTTTCATTTGTTCCGTTCTCTCTCTCTCGTCTTGCGCGGAATATCTCCTATACAAGCGTCGTTTCTTTACGATATATATATATATATATATATATATATATATATATATATATATATATGGGAATGAACTCAGAATGGTCCCCTGAGTTTTTTATGATACACACAGACAGTGCATGGAACAAGGAACTCTTTGCGAGTGACCCGTTGCCCACGTCGGGCTAGCATCATGAAAAAGAAAAACTATGGTATTTGTCATTTACCATTACTTATTCGGACTATAGTGGATTTAATTATCCCAGAAGAGTTCCTTGTTCCATGCACTGTCTGTGTGTATCATATATATATATATATTTTTTTTTTTCCTCGATTTACCGCCGATTCGTACCTGAAGAGGCGGTACATATCTCGGCGAGGCAGTGAGTGGGTGATGTTACTGTGCTGGGGGTGGTAAACTAGGGGACTGAGTAAGGGTCAGTCGATGGATAGTGGGTAGGAGGGGTACGGTTTCAGATGCGATGGAGCAGATGGGAGTGAGTAAAAGGAAGAGAAACCGCTTCCGCTGAAAAGTGGGGGCCGTCGGCGAGTATGGATCGTAGGCAGTTGGGTATGGGATTTTCGGCCGAGAGAGGGAAACACCTGCGACGGAGAGAGGACAACTTTGAGCATTCCACCAGGAGGTGTAAGACAGTGATAGGGGTATGGCAGGTAGGGCAAAGCGGGGCTGGCGATTTCGCCATAAGGTGTCCGTGGGAGATGTGGGTGTGACCTATGCGGAGACGGGCTAGGATTACTTCTTTATGGCGGGACCGGTGGAATGAGGCCCAGTAAACTATTAGCGGTTTTGGTCGTGTGGAGTTTATTTTTTGTGGCCTGGTCCCATTCCCGCTGCCATATGGAGCGGAAGTGGGAGCGGAAAGCCGGGAAGAAGTCGGAGAAGGGGAGGGGTCGGGAGGAGGCCGGCAGTGAGCAGGCCGTCTTTGCTGTGCGGTCCGCCGCCTCGTTACCCTGGATGCCGACATGAGCCGGGACCCAGCAGAAAGCGATTGTCTTGTGCTGGAAGGTCGTTAAAAAGTGGAAGGTTTGCTGGATGGTACAGACGAGCGGGTGAGGGGAGTTAAATCTTTCTAGGGAGAGAAGTGCACTTTGGGAATCCGAATAAATGACGAAAGAGCTGGCAGAGTGGGTGTGCGCACAATATCGAGGGCCTCCGTAATGGCGAAAAGTTCCTCCGAAAAAACGGAGGCCTCGCGGGGCAGGCCGACGCCCCGGAAAAGCGGCTGGGACCGAATCACCGCTGAGGAGGCCACACCAGCTTCCGAGCGGGAACCATCTGTGTAAATGGCGATTGCGTCCGGGTGTTGGGTTGCGTGTTCGCGGAAGAGTGACCTGTACATCATGGCGCTCGTGGTAGTCTTCGGTAGGGCACACAGATCTTTGCAAAACTTGATAGGGGTTAGGATCCAGGGGGGGGTAGATGCTGAATGAAATGGGGATAACTGAGGGGGCGGGCATGTTGAAAAGATCAAGGGAAGAGCGGACCGCTTCAGTGAAGTGCCAGCTCCGTCCCTGAGGTGGTAGTTCTGAAACCGCCGTGCCCAGAAGCGAAGAAGGTAGCCTCTGTGCACGGAGGTATGTCCTCATGAGGAGTAGACCCCGTCGGAGGCAGAGGGAGATGATCACATTCCACATGGAGGCTGGAGAGGAGCGGAAAGCACCGGTGGCGAGGCGGAGGCCTCTATTAAGTACCGGGTCCAGGATACGGAGGCGGGCGTTGGAGGCTGAACCGTAAACTGCGCTACCATAGTCCAGCTTCGACTGTACTATGGAAGTATAAAGGCGAAGAAGAGCGTCGATCTGCACCCCATGTGGTGTGAGAGAGGTGATCCGGTTGAGCGAGGGGGCGTCGAAGGGATTGCTTTAGGTGCTTGAGATGGGGAACCCAATTGAGCCGTCGGTCTAGGGTCATGCCCAGAAAACGCGTGGAGGGTACCACCTCAAGAGGACTGCCGTATAATGTGACAGAGGGTAGAGGAAGGGTTGTGGGTCTTCTACTGAAGACCATACACTTGGACTTAGGGATGGAGAGGCGGAAACCCACCGACGTCGCCCGCCTTTCCACCCGGTAGATGGCGAGCTGCATTTGCTGTTGAACGACAGACGGTTCTCGCCCTGCGAAGTAGATTGCAAGGTCATCCGCGTAAATGGAAGAGCGGATGGTGGGTGGAAGGCATTGTGAGCGGTTCCTGACGATTGGTCTAATGACGATTGGTCCATTTGGTATAATTGGTCTAAAGGACGATTGGTCCATTTGGTATAATTGGTCTAAAGGACGATTGGTCCATTTTGGTATAATTGGTCTAAAGGACGATTGGTCCATTTGGTATAATTGGTCTAAAGGACGATTGGTCCATTTTGGTATAATTGGTCTAAAGGACGATTGGTCCATTTTGGTATAATTGGTCTAAAGGACGATTGGTCCATTTTGGTATAATTGGTCTAAAGGACGATTGGTCCATTTTGGTATAATTGGTCTAAGGACGATTGGTCCATTTTGGTATAATTGGTCTAAAGGACGATTGGTCCATTTTGGTATAATTGGTCTAAAGGACGATTGGTCCATTTTGGTATAATTGGTCTAAAGGACGATTGGTCCATTTTGTATAATTGGTCTAAAGGACGATTGGTCCATTTGGTATAATTGGTCTAAAGGACGATTGGTCCATTTGGTATAATTGGTCTAAAGGACGATTGGTCCATTTGGTATAATTGGTCTAAAGGACGATTGGTCCATTTGTATAATTGGTCTAGGACGATTGCCATTTGGTAAATTGGTCTAAAGGACGATTGGTCCATTTGGTATAATTGGTCTAAAGGACGATTGGTCCATTTGGTATAATGGCTAAAGGACGATTGGTCCAATACCGATTGGTATAATTGGTATTGGACCAATCGTCATTAGACCAATCGTCCATTAGACCAATCGTCCTTTAGACCAATCGTCCTTTAGACCAATTTACCAAATGGACTAATCGTATTGGACTAATTAGTATTGGACCAATCGTGGGACACCCATTGTGAGACCGTGTTCATCACGACGGAGAAGCAGAGAAACTGAGGATGCTTCCCTGTGGACCCCGTCCTCCTGCACAAAGGTGTCAGAGAGGATTGAGCCCACCCGGACTTTAAAGGTCGCGGGAAGAAAGGAAGTCCCTGATGAAGGTCGGCATGGCTCCGACGAGGCCCAGATGTCGGAGCTGACCGAGGATCATTGCTAGACGGGTGGTGTCATAGGCCTTCTGGATGTCAAAAAAATTGATAGTACGAACTGTCTATTGTCGAAGGCATCCTGTATGTCTCGGCTGAGAAGCAGGAGGGGATCAGTGGTGGAGCGGAATTGTCTGAAGCCGGACTGGGTAGACGGGAAGGAATTGCTATGTTCAAGGACGAACGATAATCGCGTAGCGACCATTTTTTCGAGGATCTTGCAGGCACAACACGTCAGGGCGATGGGTCTGTAGTTTGCGGGGTCCAGGGAATCTTTGCCGGGTTTGGGGAAAGGGATGACGAGGGCCTCCTTCCACCTAGAGGGGAAGGCGCCCTCTATCCATATGCGATTGTATAGGTCTAGCAGGACCCGGACAAGGGGATCGTCGAGAGGCCAGTGCCGCCTGTAGTTCACGCATGGTAAACAATCGGTTGTAGGTGCTGTCTATGGACGGTGGAGTGGCTATCGTCAGGGGCGGGTACGGAATTGGCTGCAGAGGAAGAAACGGCGGCGAAGGTAGAAGCAAGGTGGTCTGCCACCGACTTGGGCTCACATAGGAGTCCGTCGTTAGTCCGGAGGACCGGCGGTCGGGAGGGGACATGTCGCCTCTCGACACCCCACACCTTCTTCCAGATGGTAGCCGAAGGTGTGTTGGCGGTGATGCCGGACACAAAGGCACGCCAAGAGGCTCGGCGCGCTGTCTTCATTGTGCGACGGGCGATGGCCCTGACCCGCTGCATCTCCGTGATGGATGGGGAGTCGCGTCCGGTAGAAGCGCCGAGTTGCCTTCTTCTTGGCGCGAACGGCCTCCGCGCACTCCGGGTCCACCAAGAAACCCGTCGGGCGCGGGGGTAGGCGGAGGATTGTGGTACGCTTGTTCTTGCGGCCGTTAGAACGACGGACGCGAAGTATGTGATGCACTCGTCGATGGATGGGAAGTAGGCAGTTGTAAGGGTGGTATATGTGTTGTCGCGGAAGCGGGCCCAATTCGCGTTGGTGGTAACCCACCTTACCGGTACCCGAACAGTCTGGTCGGGTCGATTGAGGGTGAGTAGAATGGGGAGATGGTCACTTCCATGGTCCTCTCTCGGAGGACTTGCCACGTGAATTCTAGGAGGGCATCAGTTGAAACGAGGGACAAGTCTATACAGGATGGAGTGCAGGTGGTGGCATGGTAGAATGTAGGAGAGCCATCGTTGAGGCACTCGAAGGAGAGCTCGGTCATGACGGATATCAGGGTTGGGGCCATATAGGTGGTGTGTGTGTCGCCCCACAAGGGTGGCGACTATTGAAATCGCCCAGTAGTAGGAAGGGCCTGGGAAGTTCCACGACTTCCACCAGGTCGTCGCGGGAGACTTGAGCGTGGGGGGGGGAGGTAGATTGAGCAAACGGTGTACTGTCTATCCAGGGAGAGCCGGACGGCAGTCACCTGTAGCGGGGACCGGATGGAGAGATTGTAGAAGGGGACTGCGTGGTGTACGAGGATGGCAGCTCCCCTTCGAGTGCAGGTAGGAGGCGGGGTGGCGATGCAAAAAATAACCAGTGGGGCAGGGCATGGGCCTGATCCCCAGGATTAGCTCCTGGAGACAGACACACACCGGACGGAAGTGGCAATCAAGGAGTTAAGGCCTTCATAGTTTGCAAATATTCCTCGACGGTTCCAGTGGACTATTGTGGTTTTCGGGGATCCATTAGTTGATGAAGGGGATGGGTAAAGGTGTAGGCGCTAAGAGGTTGGAGTGTGAAAGGAGATCTGGAGTTCGCGAAATTGAAGGCTGGTCGGGAGGGCGTACTCAGGGTAGTTGATAAGGAGTGGACGGGGATGTTGGGGGGGTAGGTACTATGGGGGTGGAAGGAGGTGAACCAGAGTGGTCTCGTGGAGGGGTGGAGAAAATGGCACCAGGAGGCAAGGGCAGATCCATGAGACTCGTGGCGTGGGCGCGGCCGAGCTTCCCTCGGTCACACCGTGCAGCTGTGCCAGAGCCGCATCCACTGGGTCCTCTGGGGAGATGATATTATTCTGACTGGGTCTCATACACATACACACACACATATATATACATACACATACATATATATAGACATATATATATACATACACATATATATATACACATACACATACATAATATATATATACTAGTGATGTAGGTCGCATCCGCATAACACCCGCACATTTTCTCGCATCTGCATCCGCGTCCGCATCCGCACTTTGGACTGCGGATGTCGTGCGGATGTGGACCGTTGAGATAAAATGCCATTAATAAGCGGAAATTATCAAATTCTACTATATTAATAGAACTAGTTCATTGTGCGCAAAAGTGATGCAAGCGACAAGACGAGAGGCTGTTCTTGTATGAAGTTACTCTCTTGCAACCTACTTAGATCCACGTTACAAAGCTAAGTTATTTTCACCTAGTACATTAGAACGAGTTAAATCATCACTTGGCAAAGCAGTTGAAGAGCTTCAATCTCTTGAATCTGTCGCTTCGCACCCACCAAAAGAATAAAAGTTTCAGTGACAGAACCAACACCTTCAACAAGCAAATCTATCACAGAATCTGTCTCTCAGTTTCTTGAGTCAAGCAGCAATGACGAGACCTACGCGATGTCAAAAGATGTAGTAAAAATGATCGAGAGCTATCACCAGAAAAACGCCTGGCTGCATGTGACAATCCTATTAGTTGGTGGAAAAATACGCAGAACATCTATCCATACTTGAGTAAACTTGCAAGGAAACATTTAGCCTGTCCTCCAACAAACGTACCAAGCGAGAGATTATTTAGCAGTGCTGGATTAATATATGATGAAAAGAGAAACAGACTGGCAGCAGAAAAGGCAGAAAAATTAATGTTCCTTAAGCATAACCTTCCTCTAATTAAGTTTGAACATTAAACGATGAACATCTTAGTTTACTTTATTTTAATTACTCATTTATAAATATGCCTAATAAAACTAAACTTAATATAAATAGTTATCAAGCTAATTAAAGATCTCTTTCATAAGGTGGAGGTTGGGGAAAGAGGTCGGTGGGGGTGCATTTGAGTTGGTTCACGTCCCGCATCCTGGTAACACAATTATGGTTTCTAATTGTGGCTGAAACTCAACAAAATATAACGAATTTATTTGCAGACGAATTCACTAATTGATTTCTATATTAGTTAGATGCCTGATATTATTTTATATGTTCAGAGAAAGTACAGCAATTATTGTACAATTAATCAATTATCTACATTATAGCTACAGCTCTCTCTATATAATAACTTATTATATACGTTAAACACAACAAATTTCGAATATATCCTAAAAAATAATGAAAATGTAGACATCCGCATCCGCGGATGTTGAAATCAAAACATCCTCATCCGCATCCGCAGATGTGAAAAAAATGACATCCGCTACATCACTAATATATACACATACACATATAACATACATATATATATATATACATACACACCACACACACATATTTATCATACTACTACACCCACAATTTTTCCTGCACATTTTTATGTACATTTTCATGTGCATATCATTTTAGATTGGAGATGATCATTTTGTGTGTATATATATATATACAGGGCCTATCAGAGGGGGGCTATGAGGGCCATTTGGCCTGGGCCTCAAGCTTTTAAGGGGGCCCTCAAATTTAGAAATTTCCAGGTTTGAATATGTTTTGCAATGAAAGTAATAATTGGGTTTAGCTATGGGCCTCAAAAGCTGGAAGTGGCCCGGGCCTCTCTGAACCTCTGAGAGGGCCTGTATATATACTACATTGTAAGTTATGTTCTGTGCTTAATTATTTTAATTATGAAATTCTACCATTTTTGTAAAATAATGACGTATTTTGTATTTAAAAATGCATCAATTTACCTCCTGCAAGTACTTATCTGAAGTTTCGAAACTTGTTCGATTAATGGTGACCGACATCCTCATCTTGCAGAAATTGAAAAGAACCACGTTCTCCACTTTCTTGTAATCTCGTTCTAGCTCTGAAAGATTTTCGTTCGTTTCATTCAAATTCGTTTCGTCGATATCAGACTCAATCATTTCTTGGAGTCGAGAAAGACTATTTTTAAGCAAATCTAGATTTGAAGTTATTTCATTTTTCTTCTTTGTCAATTCTTCCTTCCTTTCAATAAACTTGTTCTTCATTACCTGCAGGCGGCAATGGAAATGGCATTTCAGTGAAAGGTATGAGGCCTGGCCGTTACTTATTCCTAAAAGAGCGTAATTCGTTGGATAAGTCACCGCATCTTTTGACAAGTTTCTTCTACATTTTGGACAACACGGATTTGTCTGAATCAGCTTCGAAACGCACGCTTCACAAAAAGAGTGACCACAGTCTAATACTTTTGGAATGACCAAATTCTCGTCGAATTGCGAGTCACAGACATCACAACATATATCGTCCATTCTAAATTTAGTTTCTTTCTCCTTCTCCTTCCTGCAAAAAAAACAAAATTGAATGAAAAGAAACCTATGAAAATCAACAACTGTCGTAAAACCATTATACAGAGTGGTACTTAGAAGATAATAAAAAGCAAGGATGCAAAATTGATTTAAAAAATATAAATTACAACCACCGTTACTTTGGATTTTTCAAACCTTAAATAAAACCATGCACGAATAGAAGATACGTATACTCGTCCGGTATAAACTGTAAAAACAAAATTTACTATGCCTAATAATTTCGGTGGGGTAACTCGTCTAACTGGTGCTAAATCCTATTGAGCTAAAATGTGTCTGTCTCTCTGTCCGCTTTCTTCGGAACCATGCACAGCCTAAACGGCCGGGGGTAGTGGAGGAGGGGTAATTGGGGGAGTGGGGGAGGAGGGGTAATTGGGGGAGGAGGGGTAATTGTGGGAGTGGGGGAGGGGTAATTGTGGGAGTGGGGGAGGAGGGGTAATTGGGGGAGTGGGGAGGAGGGTAATTGGGGGAGAGGGGGTAATTGGGGGAGGAGGGGGTAATTGGGGGGTGGGGGAGGAGGGGTAATTGGTTTTTTTTAATTTTGTAGCTGGATCACAGTGCTAGCCGCCCGGAAGGCCACCCACACGGAGGGCCAAGTTGTACAACGGTCGCGAGCGATAGCGAGCTACCGCTTCTGAAATCTAATGACCTAACAAGAATTTATTTGGTACATGGAATAAGGTTATCAACACGGGTTCACCGATCGAACACACACACATTACATTATTGCAATAAAGCTTTCAGACTATGTAGTAAACAACTTAATTGCTAAATTTACACGTTTAAAATGTTAAAGAATTTGCTTAAATGGTCGAAAACTTTATCTTCAATTAAAAATATTCAAAAATTAAAATTACAAAATCTTCAAAATAATCTTCGGTTGGTCAAAAAACTGGTAAGAAACTAAAAATTCTTACAAATTACAAATCTTTCGTCTCGGTTCACCTTTGGCGACTCGGATTCATACCTGGAATCAATTACGATCAGTGGTGGGCAATTAGTAATCGATTACAAATGAAAATTACTGATGTCTGAAAAGTAACAAAGTAATCCAGAGAAGTAATATCTACTTTATACTTTGTTACTTTTCAGGCATAAGTAATTTTTACTTGTAATAGATTACTTTTTGCGCACCACTGATTACAATTCTCAACTCCGCCCTCGAATAAGTGACTTAAGCCGAGACTAACTTTATAGATTTACGTACAAATGTCGGATGCTGGCAAAGGTTTGTATAATGTGAGCGATCACTTCGATATACATCATGTAGCAGTGGCAAATGGACACAAAGTTATAGGCCTATATAGAAAGGATTTCACATTGTCATTACTATTATGATTATTGTGGTGCAACTCCTTTTCATTGCACTTATTGAACGCGCGGTTCGTTGTTCAGGATGGCTCTGCTTCTCCATTCGGATGGCCTTTTAATTTTATAAGCGCAGTTTTCTCGGCTTACTTGAAGCCCAATTTAAATTTCGAATTTTCAATGTTAATTTACCCTTAGCTTAAAAGGACGCCTATTGTAAGGTAGCATAGAAACAGTATACTCCTTTGTATAAAATTTATAGGTTTCACTGAAGATGGGACACAAATTAAAGAAGTTTACGGATGTACAGTTACAAATTTCGTTCAAAAATAACAAATTTTCACTTTAAAGAAATGTTTGCATTATTCAGTTAAGTCTCAAAGAAGAATTTATATAGGGGTTTTATTTGTGGTGACTAGAAATAGCACTTAATTCAGTTCCTTAACAAAAAATTACAAAAAATTTGGAAATTTACTCTCAAAAGTTATGCGCGAGTTGCGCAGATTTTCCCGAAAACAGTCCGCCAATTAAATCTTTACCTTATGTTGTTTCGTGCGTTGCTCTCTCTTCACACGGAGGTCAAGCTGGTGGCCCCGCCTCTAGGTCTGGCCTGGTGGAGGAGCGAGTTACTTTCTTGCGCTCTCCACCGTACATAGTCAGGGCACGCCCAGCTCATCTGGTACTGTCCTGAGCCAGGCATCGTCTTTTCTTGAAGACTTCAACTTTGACCCCGTTACGTTTCTGAGGTCCTTAGGAAGCTGGTTGAAAAGTCTTGGTCCCCTGACAACCAAGCTATTTTCCTTCCGGGTTGAGGAGGTCCCTTGTTGGGCCTTTAATTTGGGAACACTACACATTCTGCCTTTCCTATTTTCCAGTGTTGTTTGAATGGTAATTGGGTTTAGTTTTAGGTTTGGTACAAAAACCAAGAGTAAATATGGGGAAGGAATTATATGCAGGTATTATATAAAAGATAATTGCAGATTTAAAAGAGGACAATGTGTATATATGAACATCCCCCAATATACAATTTCTTCCATAATAATGGTCATTGTAAATTTGGAGACAGATGCAAATTCTACCACCCGGACATTTGCAGGACTTACGCAAAATATGGAACCTGCAAATTCGGGAAAAAATGCTACTATCAACATCTCCCGACGGACTTAACGAAGAAAGGAAAAAGTTTAAATGACAATAGGAATAAAAATAACAATAGGAACAACAATAAGAACACAATAAGCGAACAATAAAATTTTTTCAACATCGCGGACACCGTTACGGACGCTAAATGTCTTCCACATGCAGTTGACACAGCTGGAAACCCCCGAGCCAAATCGCTACCGCGCAAGAAGCTACCAATACAAGTTGGCGGAAACGGATCTCTTTCGGAGGATCATACGGCAACGAATCAAGCGATATCGAAGGAAAACGAACTTGAAATGCACAAGGGACAACGAAAAACAGAGAACATAAAAATTGTCTGGCTAATATTCAAGAATAAGACCAAACCAATCACTCAATAAGGTTTCGTACCTGAAAGGATTTATGACGAAACAAGGGCGGACATCGCCTCCCTCACAGAAACTCATCTTAAAGATGGCCAAGGAAATTGTGAAAACTGCGAACATTGTATTGATAAGAAAGAGATAAATATAGAGGGCTTCAACTTACTAAGTGCGGATAGAACGACGAGACGGAAAGGTGGCTGTGCATATATGTACAGGAAGGTCATATGACAGAGACGATAATAAGTAAATCAAACAGCTATGTGGAACTCCTAGCAGTGAAAATAGAAAAACTAAACTTGATAGTAATAGTCATCTATAGACCTCCAAGCACCCCAACCGAAAAATTCTCGGAGGCCATTGATGACATCAGAAAGCTAATAAAGGCCATAAACCCTCCATCCCCCAATATAATGATCTGCGGAGACTTTGACCAGAAGCAGCAAAAATGTTGATGGCTCTCACAAATAAGTTTATGCTGACACAGGAGATAACAGAAAATACCAGAAAAAATAACTGCCTGGATCCGGTATTCACGAATAACAAACTTGATTGCTGATATAAAAATAACCCCAACCATTATCTCAGACCACAACTTAATCGAGATATCAACAAATATGACGACAGCATTAAAAGACAATACACATATTGTGGAAAGAAGTAAATTCGGGGCCTTTAACTTAAACTCGAAGACTATAAATTGGGAAGCAATCAGATCGCACATGGCCCAAATAGAATGGAGAACAATTTTCGAGAATAAAACAACTGAAGAAATGCTAACAACCTTGGAAGAAAAAACGCTGAGAATTTTAGAAAAATATGCTCCGAAATCAGTCAAAAGGAAAGAGGAGCTGGCTAGAGAGGCAAAAGAGAAGGCTATTCCGCAAAAGAAAGAGAGTGGAGGCGAAGTTAGGTAACTGCAGAGATAATGACAGGAAAGCAATAAAAGAAAAACTGGAGGGTATCGATATGGAAATATAAGCCCTGATGAAGGACCATACAGAGAGGGAAGAGGAAAAGGCGGTAGAAGCAATAAAGGAAAATCCAAATACTTCTATAGCTATGCAAAAGGGAAACAAAAACGCGCGCCGCTATTATGCCCTTAAGGACGGGAAAAATTGAACTAACCGATGATCCAAAAGAAATATCTGATACATTGAGAGCTCAATATGAATCAGTTTTCAGTACCCCAAAAAGTGACAAAGTGATACCTGACATAAATGCATTCTTTGAAGAGGAATTGTAAGGAGAGTATATAACAGACTTTGATTTTACACCAGAAGATGTAGCGAGAGCTATAGGACAAATGAAACCACATTCAGCTGCACGTCCGGACAATTGGAACGCATTATTGATTAAAAACTGTAAAAATGAAATAGCTACACCTTTATACTGGATATGAGAAGATCCCTAGACATTGGGGAAATACCGAGCATCTTGAAAAGAGCAAACATTGTCCCTCTATATAAAGGAGGGGACAGATTTCAAGCAAAGAACTATAGACCAGTGTCATTGACGTCCCACCTCACCAAAGTATTTGAAAGAATAGTTAGAGAAAATTTATGATTTCCTCGAGACACGGGAAAGATTCAACGAAAATCAGCATGGATTCCGATCAGGTAGATCATGCCTATCACAACTAATAGAACACTACAACAATATCCTAGATGCATTGGAAGGCAATACAACTACGATGTTATATACACAGATTTTGCTAAAGCTTTCGATAAATGTGACCATGGTATAATAGCACATAAAATTAAATATATGGGAATAACAAGAAAAGTGGGAAAATGGATCTACAACTTCTTTAGAGATCGTCTGCAGGTCGTCAAAATTCAAGGTGTATCATCATCAGAATCGGAAGTACGCAGCTCAGTACCACAAGGGACAGTACTGGCCCCACTCCTGTTCATTATCATTCTAACAGACATAGACAGCGGAGTAAACAGCAACAGTATAGTAACACCCTTTGCAGACGATACAAAGATCAGCAGAAAAATCAGCGATGTACATGACGTGGAGGCCTTGCAGAGGGACACGAACAAAATATACGAATGGTCAGAAGACAACATGTCATTCAACGCCGAGAAATTTCAGCTCTTGAGATATGGTAGAAAAGAAGAACTTAAACAGACTGCATATTATGCTCCAGATAGACAGGAAATTCAGAGAAGCACGAAAGCGATCGATCTCGGGATAATAATGACAGATGATGCGAAATTCGAAACACAAAATCAGATAGCGATAAATAAAGCAAAAATAGTCGCGGACAGGTACTAAGAACGTTCAAGAGGAGGGACAGGACAGTAATGATTCCCCTGCTAAAAACACTGATTATACCAAAACTTGAATACTGCTCAGTTTTGACGTCCACATATAAAAAGGAAGAAATTAATAAACTAGAAGAAACGCAAAGGCATTTCACAGCCAAGATTGATGGCTGCAAAGAACTCAACTACTGGGAAAGACTACGTAAACTAAATCTGTACTCACTGGAAAGAAGAGAGGTACATCATAATCTACATATGGAAAATGATCGAAAAACTGGTACCAAACCTAAAATCAAGTGAATTTTCATGAAGGTTTCAAAGGGTCATGCACGAACTTCACCGGTTTCCTCGGGAAACAAGATCACCACCAGATATTTGCTCAACACAAAAACTAAAATTATTCGCTCAGGAAACGCAATATTCAGCAAACTTACAAGTTAAATTTGTGACATGTGAACAATAGCCAAATTCAAAGAAATTTCTACGAACTTCTTTTCTACCGAATAACATTAAACTTTTGAAATAAAGTTCGCGAGAAACAAGGATTCACATTTTTTCGAACAGAAACAATTTTACGTCAACTTACAAATTTTCCAATCGTGCCACAGGGTTCAAAGATTTTAAAGCCACTTCAAGTTTAGAGGACGGAACTATAACTGCCTTATAAATCCAAGTTACGCCTCAATATTACAAGAACTCTGCCTTACAGTACCCTGAATGATCTATCAAACACATTTTCATAACATGTCATCCATACAAAAGTTTTTATCCATACACAAAGGAAGGAGTCTTTTTCCTTTTCCCTCGCTGGGTGTTACAAAAATCATTGTACTTTGATTGGTCCTCGACATTTCCTTCAAAAGAAAGCTCCTTTTCCTTAAAAATCAACTTAAAACTAAAGCCCTTTTCTCAAAGCCAATTGTTTTTCTCAAATTTGTAACGGACCTTAGGGTTTATTTTAACAAGTGGGTTCGAAGTCGGTTTCAAAAAATTTGAATAGGAAACAAAGCCAAAACAAACCAAATTACATCTGAGCCTGATCAGTTTGTTTTCCCTTCCCCTCCAACAGAGACACGGATCTCAAGACCCTACCATAAATTTCTACCCCAAGGCTGACCCGGGTGATCAAAATACCGCGAGAAACCAAAATTAAAATCGAACGAATTGTAAATAATGAGACTTTTATTTTTTAACACTATTAGAAATTATATGCAAGAAACCTATTGATATTCTTCAATAACAATAATCTAAACTACTTTTCTTTAGAGAGTTTAACAACAAAAATCTTAAAACTAAAATTTTTGTTCATATTTTGGTGGGAGATTTAGGCATACAAATTTGCCATTAATGTTTGGGCTAGATTAATCTTTCTACACGAGGAAACTATTCCATCTTCAGAGCAGTACAGTATACTGAAACCCTTGATGATGCTCATTATTTATATATATAGACCTATATATATGACCTTAGTTTCGCTTCTGCCCGAATTGTTCATTCTGACGAAGGTCAAGCTTGTCACTCCTTAATTAAACCTAGTTTAAGGCAGAATCCGAACCCCACCCCACCAGCAACCACCGTCTTAACCATTAGGCTACCCAGGGTACCCATTTATCTACCAACCAATTTTTTTTTGTGTGGAAAGATGAAGAGCTGGGTTTTGCTTCGCGCCGCCTGCCGTCACCGGGTCTCGATCCCGGTACCGATGGATTCGTTGTCAGCGACGCTAACCACTACACCACCAAGGCGCATATATATATATATATATATATATATATATATCCGTACTTACACCTATGTAAATATTCAGTACTGTGATGGTCCACCATTTTTCTCTTTAAGTGATTGAAGTCTTTGAGGCATTGACTCGATGCATCTCTATGTGCAGTACATCCTTCGAAGATATTCCCATGTTCTGAAGGTATGCTGCAGTAATTCCTCTCCTGTCCGTTCTTCTTGAGAGTCCCAACATTTTACGATATTGACCCATACATTTTCTGTCAGGTTCATATCACAGTGTTTCCTTGGCCAATTCAACAATTTCATGTCTCTTTGCTCCTCAAACATCGTCGCATCATTCTTTACATATGTATGGGACTGTTTGTCGTGCATAAATATTATCCTTTTGGGATATGGAAATGCATATACTCTTACCGAAGGCAAAGACTTCTCATGAATTTCAATATACTGCTCCGAATTAAAGTGGCCGAAGATGGAAGTGATTTAGCCTTGTACCGTACGTGAAGATTATTAATCCAGCCTCAAACATTACATACAACACATCAAGTGGCCACTTCGCGCTTCTCCGATGTTCTCTCTCGAGTATCGTGAATCGCTCCTTCACCAACAATGAAGTCTTCCATGGCTGGTCGAAGAAAACGTTTCATCTGTAAATGATACGTCACCCCAAAAGCCAATTGTGGGGTCGACATATTCTCTCGCAAAAATAAACCTAATCTCACGCTGTTTCTCTCTCACACTTGAAATTCTGCGGATTCCAAATTTGTGTAGGTGTTCCTTCACCGTTCGGTCTACTACCGGGATTTCTAGTTCACGATTAACAGCCGAAGCACTGGTAAATGTATTTCCTGTAACAACCGCAACAATTTGTTCGTCTCGTTCGCAGGGTTTTTCCGTGGAGCACCACATCTCATGTTTGTCTTTAAGATTTCCTTCATCTTCTCATCAACTTACGAGCAGTGTTACGATGTAAACCGACATGATATGCAATTTCCTGTCTTCCTCTGCCAGCTTCCCATAGGCCAATAATTCCTCCAACAAAAGGCAACATTTCCATATTCGCCTTCCATTTTAAGTGGTATCGAACAAACAACAAACACACTAAATTTATCGCATGGTAAACTAGTCTAAAGTATTGCCATTTCTCACGTATAACGAAGGTTATAATATTATCATCTACGACATTGACAACCATTTTAGGATTTCGCTATATACTTTTTATACACTGAGCGGCAGAAAAATCGGCCCACTTGGAATATCGCGAAAAGCAAAAAAGTGGGCAAGCTTCTGTTTATGAAAGCTTTAAAATTCGAAAATATATTCTATGAGGCAGTGCCGGCCTTAGGGGTGTGCGAACCGTGCGGTCGCACAGGGCCCGCAACTTAGGGGGGCCCGAAAATTTCACAGAAATTTACCATCGACGTCAGAGTGCCAAAATTGGTGTAAATTAATGTAATTTATTTTTTATCCTAATTAAATTGAATTATCCTATTCCTAATTAAATATCCTAAGGCCGGCGCTGGTTGAAACCTCTTATGATAGTTTAAATATTTGATAATAATAAAGTAATAAGTAGTAATAATAGTAAAGGCTGTTGGTCTGTTGGTATTCTGTTACAGGTGCACTTGTATAGTTAAATTTTACTTGTTGTACTTGTTAACAATCTACTAAAATAAAATGATTAGCAATGAAAAACAATTTGACTTGTGTCATGGGGGGCCCGTACAGTATACTCTGCACAGGGCCCGAAATATCCTAAGGCCGGCGCTGTATGAGGCAACCAAATAACGAGACAAAGAACGGCGGCTGCGAACACACTAGCTGTAACGAATTTTAGGCTTCTTTCAAGAATTCGACAGTCTGACATTCAATTGCTCTTAGACTGCTAATGCCACTTTTTTCTTCCGCTAGTGGGAGTAGGCATTTGCGTTTAGTAACAGATAGATTTCTAATTCTTTTGGGTTTCAGAATTGAACATTTACAATGGATTTGAGTGCCGTGAACGTCGCGAGAGTCGTCGCCCTAATTGAAGATAGTCGAAGCATTACGTCGCCTATGCGATAGGCATTCCAAGAACAACGGTTCGACGTGTCTACCAACGTTATGTGGAGACAGTTGAGTTCACCCGAAGACTATGATCTGGAAGATCGCGCTGCACATCTGCCCGTGACGATCGTTTCATCGTCTTGAGTGTTTTGAGAGATCGTCGCTTGACTGACACAAACGTCCGCAATGAGCTGCAAAGGTCTCGAGACGTCAACGTATCGAGCGAACTATTAGGAGACTTCTGGAAAGTGGCTTACATGCTAGACGTCCAGCAATGGGCTTGGAATTGCTCCGACACCACCGCAATGCTCGTCTTGCTTTCGCTCGTGAGCATGTCAATTGGACTATGGTCCAATGGGGGCGAGTATTATTTACGGACTTTCTCCTGTTCTTCTCCACACTCTTTCCCGTCCATCGGATGTTCGAAGATTAAGTCTTGATTCGTCCGTGAACAATACTCGTCCCCGTTGGACCATAGTCCAATCGACATGCTCACGAGCGAAAAGCAAGACGAGCATTGCTGTGGTGTCGGAGCAATTTCGGGCCCATTGCTGGACGTCTAGCATGTAAGCCACTTTCCATAATAGTTCGCTCCGATACATTGACGTCTCGAGACCTTTCCAGCTCATTGCGGACGTTTGTGGCAGTCGAGCGACGATCTCTCAAAACACTCAAGACGATGAAACGATCGTCACGGGCAGATGTGCAGCGCGATCTTCCAGATCATAGTCTTCGGGTGAACTCAACTGTCTCCACATAACGTTGGTAGACACGTCGAACCGTTGTTCTTGGAATTCCTAGCGCATCGGCGACGTCACACTGGCTCCGACCATCTTCAATTAGGACGACGACTCTTACGACGTTCACGGCACTCAAATCCATTGTAAATGTCCAATTCTGAAACCCAAAAGAATTAGAAATCTATCTGTTACTAAACGCAAATACCTACTCCCACTTGTGGAAGAAAAAAGTGCATTAGCAGTCTAAGAGCAATTGAATATCAGACTGTCCAATTCTTAAAAGAAAGCGAAAATTCGTTACAGCTACTGTGTTCGCAGCTGACGTTTTGTCTCGTTATTTGGTTGCTTCATAGACTACATTTTCAAATTTTAAAACTTTAAAAACCAGACGCTTGCCCACTTTTTTGCTTTTCGCGATATTCCAAGTGGGCAAATTTTTCTGCCGCTCAGTTCAGTTCAGTCTCACTGTTTAACAATTGTAAGAGAGAGAGAGAGAGAGAGACAAGGAGTTACAAGGAAAAGTAGTACCTCAAACAGAAGTACCTCAAAAGGGCTTGCGGCCCATACCGAGGAGGTACCAATGGCAACGGGTGCCAGGGAAAATTTTTTACACACTCAAATAGTGTGCAAGATTTGGTCTAACCTTTTCTTGAAATGATCCACAGAGGAAATGTTCACAACTTCTGAAGGTAAATTGTTCCGTGTCATAGATCTTATACGTAAAGTAATTGTTGCGAGTTGGGTTATCATTTAAACTAAACATGCTTCTAAAATCGACATCGATGAAACCGCGTAAGAGCTTCAAAACCTCGATGAGTTGACCGCGCAGCCTCCGACTTTCCAGCGAAAACAAGTCCAGGGCGCGTAAGCGTCGATTGTAGCCCATATGCGTAACGGAAAGGATTAAATTTGTGGCCCTCGCACTCTATCCAGCATCTCAATATCTTCCCTGAGGATGGGCGACCAGAACTGCACAGCATACTCCAGGTGCGGCCGAACCAGGAAATTGCAGAGAGAGAGCACAATCTCCTTGTTCCGAAATTGAAATTGCCTCCTGATAACCCAACAGCTTCTGGGCTTTCTTTTCCACCTCTACGTACTGTTTGGTAAACTTAAGGTCGCTGCTAATTAGCACAACCAAGTCCTTTTCCAAATCAGTCGCCTCGATATTACTCCCCAACATCGAGTAGTCCGACTTGAGATTGGCGTAGCCAATGTGTATCACCTTGCATTTACCCAAGTTAAACGGCATTTGCCATTTTTCGGACCACTCTCCTATCCTACGTAGGTCCGCACTCAGTTGCTCGATCGCTTCGGGCGTCCCAACATTGGCCCCAAGTTTGGTGTCATCAACGAATTTGGCTATCCTACTGACGATGCCAGCGTCAATATCATTTATGTAGATGATAAACAACAGTGGCCCCAAAACGGAACCCTGAGGAACGCTAGTGACCAAGGCCCAATCCGAGGTAGCCTTTAATTACAACCCTCTGCCGCCTATTCTTCAGCCAGTTTTCAGTCCACCTACCTACTTCCCCACCGATACCCAGCGTGCGAACTTTGGCCATTTGCCGGCGGTGAGGTACCTTATCAAAGGCTTTCTCAAAGTCGAGATAAAGTATATCAATCGCCCTACTCTTATCGTACTCACTCCACATGTGGAAAAATTCCAGCAGGTTGGTGAGACACAACCTATGCCGTCTAAACCAATGTTGGGAGTCCCCAAGCAGCTTGTAGGAATCCAAATAGTCAACGATCCTATCCGCTATTATCCCCTCTAATAATTTACCTACAACCGAAGTGAGACTAATGGGACGATAGTTCCCTGGACTTTCGTGATCTTCTTTCTTAAAGATAGGGGTCACATTCACTTCCCTCCAGTCACCAGGCACCTGGCCCGTCTCCAACGATTTGTTGAAGACTGTAGCCAGGTGGAGAGCCACCTGGTCGCGCACTTCCCGCAACACTCTGGGAAGAAACTGGTCTCGCCCAGGAGCCTTAAACGCGCTGTTTGTCTATTCTATCGGCAACGCCTGTCGCAGTACACCGAACATTACCCAGGCCAGCACCGTCGTGCCTGACGCCTGGCTCGGGGATGACGCGGGTGTCCTCCCTGGTGAACACTCCCGTAAAGTACTCATTCAGCACATTAGCGATATCCGCGTTGGACGTCCGCAGCGCGCCGCTGGGGTCCTTTAGCCTATCATGCTTCTAATGGGTTTTCTACTATTAACATACCTGAAGAACTCCTTAGGGTTCCCCGTGCAGAGGCTCGCCACCTGGAGTTCTTCGTTACGTTTGGCTAGCCTAACCTTCGCCTTAATTTCCCTGCGCAGGCGGACATACGCCTCAGTGTTCTCATGGGAACGATTGGCCTTCGCCCTCCTATACGCAGCTTTCCTATTTTGGATAGCTGAAGCGATATCCCGACTGAACCACTTAGGCTGCGTTGAAGCAGGGCTGACCGGTTTTGAGGGTATGGCAGCAGACTGCAGCACCATAAACCGGTCCCGGAATGCACTCCACACTCCCTCAACATCGCCGCCCACCTCTAACCCCATCTCACCTACGCTATCCCGGAGGCCAACAAAGTCCGTCGTATATCTAGCTTACTGCCTCTCAAGTTACTACGCTTCACCCGAGGGACGCAGACACAGAACCTAATCAGACCGTGATCACTCCCGTCCAACGATTCGTCAACGGTGAGGCCAGTGACGAAGTTGTCTTCGGTCGTGAATACCAAGTCTAGAACGTTTTCGCCTCGTTTAGACCCACTGAGTCAGGAAGATCTCGTCAGCAAAGTCAACTAGCCTCCTCCCCTCGGCATCAGCAGTCCTGTCTTCCCAGTTTATGCAGCGACAGTTAGTCTCCTAAAACTACACACACCCTGTTACCTAGCAGGCTACAGAGTTCGGTGTACAGGGCTATATCCTCCTCGAGGAGATGCGGAGGTCTGTACACCGATTAACCTATAGTTCGTCCCTCCCAGGTTCAGATCGACGCCAAGCATCTGCCGTTACGATCGGAACTGGCAGTCAACCGGACTCAACGTGTCCCTGACATATATTAGTACCCCTCCCCCCCTTCCCCACGGGTGCGGTCCTTGTGAAACATTCTATACCCGGGAATCTCGAACTCCCCATCGTAGTCCCAACGATCAGTATGAATCCAGGACTCGGTGATAGCAACAATATCCTGGTATTCTGATGCTAAGAGCGCCTGTAACCTCGCAAAACTTATTCCTAATCAACCTAGCATTACAAAGCACTGTACGGAGGGAGCCTTCCCTATTCTGACCGCCCCCGAGCACGATCCGTTTCCCCAACAGCCACGGCTGTCGGGAGTTGAAGAGCCCCTCACCAACGACGGGGCAACTTCCGCAGGAGCCCGAGCCCCCTCCAACGGGGGAAGGAAGGTCACCCACCTGTACATGGACGCACCCTTCAGTTGAAGGTATGTCCGCCAGTGGCTCAAGATCATCTACCCCCGGTTGGGACCCCTCATCAATGCCCGGGCTTGACCTCACCATACGGTATATGGGGCCGTCGAGGCTGATAAAGGTCCCACCTACCCGAAAACGCATCGAAGGCGTCACGTCAACAAACCTCACTCCCAGTGGGACACACAAGTTTTGCACCCTCTCATTGATGCCAATGACCTCACTGAGCGCGTGGTCACTGACATTCATCCGCGGTAAAATACCCATCAACATTCCCCTGTTTTAAGTTTTAGGTCATCCGCAAGAGACATGATCTCGGTGATGATCCCTTCCATCGAACCTACCCTACCGCCTTTGAGGAACAGATCGTTGCCACCAGCGTGGACAACGATCGCAGTCCTCCAACTAGCCACGCCCAGCTTCTGTAACTCCTTCCTTAAGTGCGCCGTTCCCCGCCAGGGTAAGCACCTTACCTCCCTCCTGTCCCAGTTTGCAGAAGCAAAGTATTCTCCTGGCCCATGATTTGCGAGTCCCCAATCAAAACGGTATCATCTTCCTTCGCACACAGGAGATTAAAGCGGTTGGAGGTCCTTACAGCGGCAACCGGGGTCTCAGGCTTCGGTTTCGCAACCTTCTTGCCCGAGACCTTTCGATATCAGTCGCCACCGGTAGACCCAGCCGCACTTACAGCACCCGACCCACCCCGGCTGGCGCCTACATCCTTCGGCTTTTTTGAGCCATCAGTAGGCCCCTTCCCATCCTTCTCTATCAGCCCCTTCTTTGCGCCCTCCTCTCCCTCCACTTGCGTCGCGGTTCCGTGCATTCCAAGTGGGTCGCTGGCGATTCCCGACACAGATTTTGCCCCGGCCCCCAGTTGCACTCTACCCTTTCTCCGCGATCTCGAGCTCTGTCCAGTCCGCCGCTGGACCGCCTTTCTAGGTCGGCTATCCTATTAATAAGCTCCGGGGTGGAGGGCGCAACCGCGGCAGCGACCGCCACACTTACAACAGCCAATCTGGACGACTCGAGCCGCCGAACCCTCCTCTAGCTTCTCGTACAACTGCATTTCACAAAAGCAGCACATACTGGAGTGGTTGATCTTCTCAAAGCAAGCTTCTTTGAAGTTCGTCACCCACTGGTTTACTCCACACCTCGCGCACTCAGCCTTCAGTTTCTGCAGTCCAGTCATTATAACTTATTTTTCCAACTCCGAATACATTGAATAAGATAAAGCGTTCTAGCAATGAAAACTATCGAAAACTTTCTGACCAGTAAATAAAAATAGAGGGGATCGGTGAATTCTTCCCGCGCAAGCTACATCCGCCTATCTGCCAATGATGTTCATCCTACCCAGAAGACTACACCTCTCGCTACTGCAACACCGACCAAGGGTTTCACGTGCCGGACAGTCCCAAACTGACAAACACTCGCGACGCAGGCGTCACAGATTTCCCGCCAGGAGCGAAGCGAGATGCAGCTCCTTACTAAGTCTTACTAGCAACTCACAAACGGCCACTCTCTTAGAATCCAGTGTTTAAGGGATTTCCCTCCACACCCAGCAGCTACGCCGGAGACTTTGCGCTGTCCTGGCAGTAAGCTTGGCAGTAAAGCTTGCTCACCTAAGAGCAGTACAGCCAAGCACCATCAATTCGTCACCAAAGAACGGTCGCAGGGGGCTGGTCCAGCCCTCCATCCATCACAGTCTCTCACGACCTACGAGCGTTAAATGGAGTTATTTATAGAGGTTCCAAAGCCCCTTTTCCCACGCATGAGGTAGCAGTAGGGTCCTTATAGTAAAAGTAGAGAAAAAGAGTCACAGGAAAGTATCCTTAACCTAAGCTAAAAGGACAGAGTAGGGGTGGGATAGGGTCCTAGTAACCCACGGGACAGGATTGTGCAACAGACTTCACCCGCCCTCCCGAAAACTGGATTCGTCCGCGGCTGTTATTCGACGCAATGCTATTGACCCTTGTTCACAGCAGACCTGTTGGTAGCATGTTCCCATTATCCGCCACGTATGGACGCACTCTAGCAGCCCAGTAACTGCTACACAGAGTAAGATTTTTTTTTTTTTTTTTTTATACAGTTTATTCGGTATTATTGCAGTTTCAGCCCCACTCGGTTCTCGGCAATTTTGATGTGTTGTTTAGCGGTATTTCCATTTCGGACAACTTTTTCTAATACCACTTCCGTCGCAAATGTATAATAACGGAGGTAATAAATGTAATAATTTTTGGTCCACCATATTGTCTTAGTCTAGCCATGGCTACAGTGTGTCAAGGTTGTGCTCTTACTCCGTTTGAAGTGATTCATACATTTTTTAATAACAACAATGACTCGCTCGGTTTCTCGTTCTTTCGTTCGGTTGTGGAGATCTAAAAGAGTGGCTTAGGCGCCCTGGAATACGGTCGCGGTATTTACGCCAGTATTTGGGAAGGTATTTGTTCATCAAGCAGGCTGGCGAAAGAACTCCATACCTTCCTACAAGAGGCAGCAAAACTGTACCCTCCACAATCAGGAGAATTACCCCTGCCTTTCCGTGTCTCTATCCCCCACGACGACGGTGACATTGACGAGCCTGCGGCCGACCCTGCTCCTCAACCCGTCACTTCTCATTAAGGTTAGGTTAGATTGGATTCAGTTGGGTTATGAAACTTGTTTTTCCTGTTTTTTGATGATTCACTCGAATTTGACATCCATTTCCATCGCAAATCACCCGTTTTTTACTTTTGATGTTGGGGGGGGGGGGATATAAAAAACGAGTGATTTACGACGGAAACGGGTCCCAAATTCGAATGAATCGCATCAAAAAACAAGTTTCATGTTCAAAACGAATGTGGGCCGAAACCGCAAATTAACATTTATTCTTATTTTTTATTTATTTTTTCACTTATTTTTATTTTACGAATACCGCAGCCTGAGGTACCCCTCGGCTGGTACGAAATTAGTTTGCAAATGATTCGATGCGTCCACGTCGCTTCCCGTCTTGTCCAGAGGACGCCCGCCGTCCATCAGCAGCAGGTACGATGAACCGCACGAGACGTCTCCCTTCCCCGACAGGAGAAGCAGTCAACCCATGTACAGTGGCGTAATAAAAGGTAGAATAATTTCTCACCTTCAATTTATTTAAGATGTTCCTCGTGTTTCTTCTCTTCAGTATTTAAGAAAGTACCCCCACCCCGTGAATACCCAGAACAGCCGGCTATCCCCTAAATACCACGGTCTAGGTACCCCTTAAAAATAATGCTTTAGCTCTTCTTTGCATTAGATGATCTTGCGCTTCTTTTGATTCTTCTTTGTTTTTAGTTCTTATTATTCAGTTTTCCCCCTTGTTTAGAAAGGGTCTTTATTATCTCGTTTATTTATTCAATTTAATCTCTATCTTATTTATATATGCGAGCCTGTCTTTGGGCATATATGCACCACCACCTGTAACAACAATAACACAATGAAAGTAATGTATTAACAATTCAAATATTAAAGTGTTACTCCCCTGAGTATGTGTGTCCTTTTCTTTGAACTACTGGACACAACTCCACCTCCTCATCTGTAGAATAAGAGCGATTTAGTCATGGCGCTCGCGAGCTAACACCGGTACAGCGCTCCCGCGCCGTCGCCCATCCAGCAACAACAACCGACTTACCCTCGGACTGCCTCGTGAAGAGAAAGATACGAAGAGATAGACCGATCGAGAGGGAAAGGAGAGACGCGAGAGTTTGAAGGTGGCTGGACTCTCCCAGGAGTTACAGAATGTACTTATACGTGTTTGACATAGAAAACGTTCAACGCCCCCGAGTAATTTCTTTGGTTTTCAGGAGCCCAGCGAAGAGGCTACGGGCGGGGAAGACCGAAGAACAGACGGTCTACAACACCCGTTGGGTAAGTTGTGAGAATTTCGAATAGGCAGCCTTCTACGTCACATTGCTACGGGGATTAATTCAACTGGTAGATATTGTGAGAAGGGCGGGACTAAAACTCACAATCTCACCCCTTGCATAGATGTTACCTACCCATTGAATCTCTCAAGATTCGGGCGCCTTTTAGAGCCCAATCTTCGACTTCTCGCCGATCGCTAGCCGCCCTATGGGCCACCATAGGCACCGGGGAGACGGCTGCTCCGACGAGCCGAGGCGTTAGGCGCGCGATTGATGGAAAATTTTGGCCGAAGTCATAGGCCCTATGACGCCCTACTTATAAGTCAACGAGCGGGTTATAGAGGGGTCTGCGGCCGGGCTGGGATCGCCCCGGCCCTACCTTTTCATAGGTGCTTTCAGACGCGGCTACGAGCTCCATTCGCAAAATTGTCCCGGCACACGTTTAGACTTATCGGCAATCCCTTGACTCCGGGAACCAAATACAAGGCCTATCCGTAGGCCTATGGCTATGGGGAGAAGACTAGATTAGACTTCCCCCCGACTCCTGGTGGCCTTATCAATCTACACGGAATCATAGGCTAACCGACGTAGTGCAAAGGTCGGTCGTCTCGTGGAGTACCCCGAAGAGCTTACCGGAGAACCCTCGACTCCGGGAACCCGATACAGCCTATCCAAAGGCTAATGGCTTGGGGAGAACCCTTCCCCCCGACTCCTAGCCCTATATATGGAATCATCAGCTAATCGACGTAGTGCACAGGTCAATCATGTGTCAAAAAAGAACACCTCCAACATCGGTGGGGGATGGGGGATCTCCTGAGCCCCGGACCCCGTCGTACATTGCTTCTAAATCTATGCTGAGGGAGAAACCGATCGTTCCCCGAGAGGGACATAGGTCTATACCGGGGAACTCACGTAACGCGTTTTACTCTCACGACGATATAAACCCAGCTCACGTTACCTATTAGCGGGTGAACAATCCCGTTTCGGTGGAGTAGTTGTCAGCGCCGCTGGCTACCAATCCAATTCTGTTGGGCTAAAGTTACTTTTTTTTTTTACCTACTGACGAAGGCACTGCGCCCCCCCCCCCGCCCGTTATTTCTTCCCACGTATTTGACAAACCTGCTGGAAAACAGATTAGTTAGCATTTTACATAAGCATTTACAATGCACCGTTCACATATGAACAAATAACTTTTCATTAATTAAGAGTAGGATTCGACGTGACGCCCATCAGTATCCTGCACAGCTCAAATCGTTCCGCAGCATTTCCAAACACATTCTGGAGCATTTGCGGGGTTATGTTATCTGCAGCAGTTCGTATACGTAAGTTTTCAAGACTCGTAATCTTCGTCTGATAGACGTGCGATTTGATAAAGCCGCATGCAAAGAAATCTAAAGGGGTTAAATCTGGTGATCTCGCTGGCCAAGGTCTGTTGCTTCCGCGTCCGATCCAGCGATTTGGAAAACGTCCATTTAGATAATCCTGAACAATTTTGGCATAGTGACAAGGAGCACCATCATGTTGATAGACGACGGGGATAGGATTGTTAGTACCGTCGTCTATCAACATGATGGTGCTCCTTGTCACTATGCCAAAATTGTTCAGGATTATCTAAATGGACGTTTTCCAAATCGCTGGATCGGACGCGGAAGCAACAGACCTTGGCCAGCGAGATCACCAGATTTAACCCCTTTAGATTTCTTTGCATGGGGCTTTATCAAATCGCACGTCTATCAGACGAACATTACGAGTCTTGGAAACTTACGTACACGTATACGAACTGCTGCAGATAACATAACCCCGCAAATGCTCCAGAATGTGTTTAGAAATGCTGCGGAACGATTTGAGCTGTGCAGGGAATCCAGGGATACTGATGGGCGTCACATCGAATCCTACTCTTAATTATTTAATAAATGTTACCACTTTATCATTTTATGATTGAATTCCATATAATTTCCAAGTGCTTCACAAAAATAGATCCTGACGTTATGTACACCCTGTATACAAATTATTTTTTTATATAATTCTCTGAAATATACAAATAGAGGTAATTTAAATTACATAATTAATTAATTTATATGGACATTCAAAAGTGTGAAGAACTTGGAACCTGCTATCCTGTTTAAAGATAAAGCTATGTACGTATATAAGTACATTATACTAGGCTATAGGTACTACCCTACAGAATAAGTTCAGTTTTAAGAGTTAGACGAGTTTTAATAGAATTACTTAACTGTGTATTTATTCATTGTGTACAACAGTATGTACCCATGTGAAAATAAGCTTATTTAAACCTTGGTGCAAGGATTTTTTTGGCATCTGTATTTATTCCAATCTGTAAATCAAACTGCACATTTTTTCTTGTTGTAGACCTCTGAAACAAGATCAGTAGGTCCCAATTTTTATTTGTGCTATCTAAGCAAAAATAGCTTTTAACAGGGTTGGATACAATGAATAATTATAATTGTATTTTTAATTAATTGATCCTAATTTCTATTAATTGTAATTGATTCAAAATAAAATAAAAATAAAGGTAATTATAGTTGATTTTTGAGCTATAACTGATGTAATTGATTAATTAATGTCAATTGTTAAAAATTATACCCCTAGATCTGGCAGTCATACATCATCCAATGAAAGTAAATCTTTGATAGTTTATTTAGCTATACTTAGATATAGATATATAGAATAGATAGTTATATTTGTGTCATTGTAATTGATTCAGACAAAATTAATTGTAATTGCAATTGATCTTGAAATTGTGAAGTACAATACTAACTAATTAAGTTGAAGAAAAATAAAAAAAATTGTAATTTGTTTCCATTTTGTGTAATTGAACCCAACCCTGGCTTTTAAGCTACATATTTTTTTTTTTTTTTTAGATAAACATGGATTTCAGCAGTTTCAATATGGGCAGGTTCTGGTGTGACCCATTTAAAAAACACAAAGGAAAAGTTAAAAAAGGCATTCGTGCATTGACTAAAAATTTGATTGATCAAAATCCTGAATTGAAACTAACAAATAATCATAAAGCATGTGCAACCTGTCGAAATATACTAGCAAATCGTCCATCACCAATGCCTGAATGTGAACCACTTGAAAATTCACCATCCACCTCATCAAGTGCCCCATCTGAGATAGCTCAAACAGTTCCAAAGAAACGGCGCTCCAAAGTTTGGTGGAAAAACGTACTTGGTCAAAATGGAGGTAGGTATGGTCCACTGAAATGGCTGTAGCGTCTATACGAACTTAATCAACACTAAAAATCTTGTTCTAGGTTAAGTTAGACATGTGTACCCAAAATTGAGTGAAAGGAGGAAAAAATCGGTTGTGCATCAAATGACCTACACAAGGTCAAAGGTCAGAAATAAGATAAACTTTTTTTTTTTACCACTGAGGTGCAATATGAATAGAAACAAAGTTGTAGATCTGCTTAAAAGCTTTAAAATAGTGTTTAAATGGTCTCTAAGTGCAATAGGAGCCGAGATATTTCATGTTGAATTATGGTGACCTTTGAAATTGACCTTTTTTTTACAAAATTCGAATGGCCGTATCTCCGGAACCATATGACCTAGGCTAGAGTGTTGAAACAAGTGCCATTCTGTTTTTCTCACCGAGATCTATGAGTGTGCCAATTTTCAAAACAATCGGTGATGGTCACGTTTTTTTTTACCCAAGATTCCGTTGAACTGACATGGAATGACCCAATATCAATATCCTTCAGTGAAAAGTTTTACCAACTAACCAAATTAACACGACCTTCAACAAACTATCTTTCCCACCCCTCATTCTCTGCTATGTCTGTGATTAAGTAACTTGTAGCCGATTTAGTTCTCTTAAGGTTTTTATATATTTTAAGATTTTAATGTTTCAATATTTCAATTTATCCATTGTGTTCGCTCCCAAAAATTAGTTTACAATTTTACTTGCTTAAATTTACTGCCTATCCTCGAAAAGTAAGTCCCCCTTTTATGGGTTTCACTTACAATATATACATATATAGTGAAACCTCGCAATAACGAAACCCCTCTTTACTGAACATCTTGGGTATTTCGAATAACCTTTCGTTATCAAAGACACGTTTCATTATAAAATGTTTTCGCGAACTCACCCTGAATTGCACGTGTTCATCTCTACCGTCACTTCCACAATCAAGAAAGTAGGCGGTATGTTGATTAGCTGATGCTAATTGGCTAAAATGTCTCTACCTGAGAAATACTTTTAAGTAGAGTAGGGTTGCCAAGTCAACAAATCTTGAATAAAGGACACTCACACTTCTAAGAGAGGGAAACCTAGTATATAATTAAGTATTCTTACCTAAGTATTCATCTGAAGATATTATTCAACTCATAAAAAATAGAATCACGTCAAAAACTCATGAAGCCGGTTTAATATGGCAATTTGGCAAAGCACAAAAAATATGTTAGCGGGCGATGCCTTCCTCGTTCCTCTCCAGCAAGGATGACAATGGCAACGGGCAATGGGGGCAGAATTGCCAACTCTGATTTACTAGAAATCACATCTGAATGTTGAATCTCACTTCTCCCGATTAACGAATTAATTAAGTTTGAAAACATCTCCGTCTCAAATTTTTAGTGATGAATAAAATTTTGAGACTCAATTACTGAATTAAAGGACATATGGCGTCCTTTCCGAGTTTATCAAAGGACAAGGACACATGAGCTGAAATAAAGAACTGTCCTTTGAAATAAAGGACACTTGGCAACCCTAAATTTATTTAGTAAAGTAATGCATTAAATTTCAGACATTGTGTTGGAGCCGGCTTCGGCTTCAAGAATTTGTTATTGTATAGTTTGAGGGGCTTTATTTTTTATTTAACTATTTTAATGTTTTATTATTATTAATTAATAATAATTTTCCCAGAAGAACTCCTTGTTCCATGCACGGTCTGTGTGTGACAAGCACACACACGCGTGCGTGTATACATATATACTGTATATATAAATAATTCCAGCTTAGAGCTGCATTAATACGATTTTAACTAGGCCTTTAGTAGGCCTATAATCCTTTGTCACTGACGTCATATCTTCCGTAAACTGCATTTTCATATAATACATTACTATGATAGGTCTCGTGCTAATTAAGACCTAACATATGCTCGGACGTGACCGTACCTTAGGCTTAGTGGTACGGTATACTTTCCATTCGCCATTTATCATAGCCTATGTAAAGTGTTATACAGCCTAATAACGGTAATTATGCAGTGATATAGAAGACCCAAGATTCTAGTTAAATCTATACTTTTCTTATGTAATTTAGTTTTGGTTCAAAACTTGCAATGTATCCTCACTATTACAGTCCTATATTAATGTTTGCAAATTCAGGTACCTTTTACTGACGATTGGTTTGGTTTAGTCGTGATATTTTCCTTAAAACTAACGAAAATATTACGACTTGACCTAACCAATCGTCAAATATATAAATATATATATATATATATATATATATATATATATATATATATATATATATATATATATATATACGCTTCCGTAAGAACAAACCATTCAACCAAGTTATATATATATATATTATATATTATATATATATATATATATATATATATATATATATATATATATATATATATATATATATATATATATATATATATATATAATTTGGTTCTCCATAATTTAGGACGGTCACATTATTAGTTAGAATTTAGGACCGTAAAAGCTAGGCTATCCAACTTACCATTTCTTGTAAAAAATTACCAAAACCAACCTACCACTTTCTTTTATTAAATTTGCACAAGAAATGAAAGTAGGATTTTATGAAAACACTAAATTACATTAGAAAAGTATGGATTTTACTAATATCTTGGGTCATGTATTTCACTGCATATTAACCCGAAACAACTATTAATACAGATAGGCCTTTAGATCCTATGACTCGTACAGTAGGCCTATTTACATTCAAATTGGACTTATTAATACATGATATTTAAACTTACCCACCAGCCTATTTTTAAAGGTAATTGTATACAATATCCCTCACCTCAGTGGTTAATATGAGTTTTATCGTACTCAGAATATCAAAAGCAAATATAATTATAAAATATTAAAGCATAATTTTCTCATCATTTTCATATAAGTCACTATGCTCGCAGATGCGTTCTTACCAAATTATGTAGATTTGAATATTGACATTTTTGCGACATTTTTTCCCACCCTCCCAATATTTGCCTGGTGACGTCATGAAAATATGATATATGAGCTAGGCTTGGGCTATTTTTTTGCTACTCTGCGACTTAATTAGTTGGATGTTTTCTGTTCTGGCTATTTTTGTTTTTGTAATTGGATTCAGTTTGGTCGTGTTTATGATAGAATTATGACGTGCTGTTCGTGTGGTTTCTGACTTTGAGAACTTGATTCGTCATGTGCCCTAGATGAAGAAAAAGCATTGGATGTTTTTATCAATTACGACGTTATTCTCTCATCCTTAACTTGCCCGAAATGTGACAGAGTGCCTAATACGAAAAGATCAGAAGATATTTAGGTGAAATAACCAATATTAACCGGTTAGGCCAACTGAATGCCCTTGATGATTGGTTAGGTTAAGTAATGATATTTTCGTTAGTTTTAGGCGTTTTAGGTTACTATTTCCACTTACGTTAGTTTTAGGGTTAGGTAAGGTTAGGTTAATACCAAAATACATTTTTCTAGTTATATTTGATGTGTTTTGCTTAGATTTCGACCTCCATTTCCCTTGAAAATGAGCCAAACTTCAAAGTACTATAACTTTGTTGGATCTCATTTCCGACGGAAATGGAGGTCAGATTTGAACAAATCACATCAAATACTACTAGAAAAATGTATTTTGGTGTGTAAAATGACGAATTAAGTCGCAGAGTAGCAAAAAAATAGCCCAAGCCTAGCTCATATATCATATTTTCATGACGTCACAAGGCAAATATTGGGAGGGTGGGAAAAAAATGTCGCAAAAATGTCATAATATTCAAATCTACATAATTTGGTAAGGACGCATCTGCGAGCATAGTGACTTATATGAAAATGATGAGAAAATTATGCTTTAATATTTTATAATTATATTTGCTTTTGATATTCTGAGTACGATAAAACTCATATTAACCACCTGTTTCTAATAAAAAATTATTGCAATGCGTAGAAAATAATAAATAAAACCTTTCCTTTAAGTAAAAAAAATTTCGGTCGATCATATTTATGGATATTATTTAATTAACGATATCCACTTGACGTGACGTTTTTCTGATTGGGCTATTTTTTCGCTACTCTGCGACTTAGTCAGGGCTGTAACTAGGGTTTAGAAATTAGTGAGGTCCAGATTTTTTTCGAGCGCGGCGGGACGAGCAAAATTCAGACCAAAATGACATCTACAAACACAACCCAAGCTATACACTAAACACAAAACCCTTGTCTATAATAAAAGCCCTCTAATGTTTAATACACGCTCGACGCTTCCTCTTTTCCAAAGAAAAGCGGTAATGTGTTTCATACACGGAGAACGGTTCAGTCTCTTTTTTTTTAGGAAATAATTACCGAGGTCCGGACCTCGGTGACCTCATAGGTAGTTACGGCCATGGACTTAGTTGGTTCGTTTCTGTTCTGGCTATTTTTTTTTTTTCTAATTAGATTCAGTTTGGGTAATACCTCAGTTTGGTCGTGTTTGTGACGGAATTATAACGTGCTGTTCGTGTGGTTTCGACTTTGAGAACTTGATTCGTCATGTGCCCTAGATGAAGACAAAAAAGGGCATAACTTGACATGTTATTACATTATCATTTGTATAATTTAGTGGTGCCAATAATCCAGCAGGGTTGCAGCACCTTAAACAGAAATAAAATTAAAAAAGTATAATTTAGATCTCGGGGGGGGGGGGGGGGGGGGGGGGGGGGTACGGGAGTCCCCGTAAAGATCACGCATCACAAATTGATCGGGATAGGGTTCACTTTGTGATGTGTGATCTTTACGGGGGAGCCCCCGTACCCCCGAGACGTAGATTATACAAATGATAATGTAATAACATGTTAAGTTATGCACTTTTTTAGTCAAAAATACATTTTTCTAGGTAAGGTAAGGTTAGGTTAGGTTGGTTTCCGAAAATAAATAGTGATTACATGCTATAAATAAATGTTTTACATCGATTGTGAAGTCAATTTCATAAAATTGAGGTGAGGGGGATGATGTTATGGAAAAACTATACGTGCTCACAACATAGTATCATATGTGGGACCTTTATTTCATAATTAAATATAAATTATTAATTAATGAATTAAATATCTATACAAAATTGACTCGGGATTGGCGACATAGCCTATTGGCCTATTGGGAATGAAATAATTGCCATACGTACAAAGAACCGGTATGTAGGCATCGAGCCTCGCATAGCAACAAGAAAACCCAATTTATTGTTTCATCTTCGAGAAGTAGACCAAACAAAACTTTGCTTGATCAGCAAATAATGAAAATACAACGCGAATAGGAGCGGCTCTCGGAGCTGTTTATGTACAGCGAACGCTTTAAACAGGGAAGATGTGCTTTTGTCTTCCCTAAAGTTCTGAGTGAATTCCTTATAATAAACTTAATAACTATAAGAAGGATAGGCCTATACCTTCGTGTTTATATAGTGACTGCCTATATTAATTACATCAAGTTAACTCATCGCGTAGCTCCATCGTGGCGGCCCTACACCGAAAAAGATCGTGACGCCCTACGTCGAAGCAAACTAAGACCCAGCAAAAAATAAGGTGGGAAAATTTCTTTTCGTTCACATATATTATAGGCATCTAAAATCCCGACGCTAAAATTACTGTAAACAATTAATTAAATACAAAGAGGTCCTTTAAAGACCTACATATACATAACTCTCTAACGAAAAAACATAGGGCTTTTGTCGGTAACTCCACTCAAATCTGCTGGAAATTTCCAACGGATGAGGGTTATCAGGCAATCAACCATAGCCCTATATAGTTTTTTCACATGGTGGCCCGTGTATGGGGAACTGACCGCTCTAAAATTTACACCGACACACATACAGTGGCTAAGCTTAGCTCATTAGGCCTAACCCCAATTTCAACCATAATCCCACTATAGTTTTTTCATATGGTGGCCTATGCAACTGGGAACCGATCCCTTTACCGTTACACTAACCAAAAACAAAGGCTTGTTCATTTAACAGGCATAATTCATTTTAGGTCCTATAAAAATAGGCCCACAACATTAAGCCTATTTAATAGGTCCTACTCTTCAAACTCAAAACAAAGCCTCGTTGATTTAACAGGCTTAACTCCTTTAAGGTCCTATAAAATAATAGGCCCAATCATGTCTTACTTAGTAGGCCCACAAAAATAGGCCTATTCAGTAGGCCCACCAAACTTTACCTTACATAATAGGCCTACCTCTTAAAGTAGGCCTTACTCTTTACACTCAAGGCCTATCCTAACTAAAAACATTGTAAATTTTTAATTCAACCTGTGGCACAGGTTATAAAAAAAACTTATTACAGTAATTTAACTCGCTCAACATAATAAAATTAAACTCAGAACTTTAACACTAACAACAATTATGGAAGACTGACAAGCGAGTAAAAAACCCAGACAAAAAAAAAAAAAGAGAGACCTTGGGGCTATGGCACCATCTCAAAACTACAAAAAATTAGAGGAAAAAATCAGCATTTAAGGTGTCATCACCAAACTGTACAATGATTACAAACAGAAAGAACCTACAAGATATGATCTTAAAACATTAAATTCTATTACTCATTACAAACAAGAAATTCTCACACTAGATGAAGACATAATTACAGAAATTGATGACACAATTGAACTAACAGATGATGAGTATTCTACTATCCTACTTGACAATGAAAATTACATTACAAAAATTAACAACTATATTTCTGAAATTCAAAACCAACAATGCAGAAAACCAAAAACCTAACAAAAGATTTCGAGGTAATTTTTTATTATCAAGTCTGGTCTCTGGAAACTGAAAATAAAGTTTACCATAAGACTACATTTTTTTAAACAACTTTTATTAAGTACAATATGAAGGCAAATGCCGATTAAAGCTATAAAATTAATGTTAAGAAATTATTTTTTGAGTGATAAAATCATGGATCATGTTTTTGGGAAGTGATAAAATGGCTGATCCCACAAAGGTTAGGAAGGTACTGCTAACAAAATTGGGGGGTTTGACCTGAACTCATAAGATTTTAGTGTCATGATGGCATTGGTTTGGGATGGTTGTAATTATTCACTGTGTTAACTTCATGCAAATATTTTGATGATGAGGCTGCATTTAATTTTTATGTAGAACACAGTCTATTGCTAAAAGAATTTATTTGCCCTAAGAAAAACAAGGAAGGTATTGTTTGTGATAATAAGTGTGTGTTTGATAAAAACAGAAAAGCATTTCGTTGCCATAGGTAATAGTAGTATCTAAAATTAGGTAAGGTTAGTATAGTTTTACGGTATATATAATATATACAGTGTTCGTTTTACTACATATATATAAATGTGTATATATATACCATTTAGGTCACTCGTGTTGGCTGTTTTTACAATTTCCATAATTTATATATCAATGGATTCGTTTTTACATCGCGAATGCGCCCTAGATAGTCTCTCCTGAAGGAATTACCCGCACTTTAGGGTATTTTTTTCACACACACCCCAAAACAAACTTCGTGTCCTAACTTAGTTTTGGGCCAGTTCCCTCACTTGAGACTATCCAAATCGCATTCCTGGTGTAATAACGAATCCATTGATCTATAAATTATGGGAATTGAAGAGACCGGACTGATAGTAAAAAATTGCCCTCAAAGACCCCTACTCTGCAAAACTTTAATGTAACTACTTTTGAGTATAATCCCACACCATGCAAATTTTGTTTTAGCAGTGAACATAGTTCTACAAATTGTCCCAAATACACAGACTTTACAGCAAGGTCAAAACATTGTAAACAACTAAACTTATACAAAAAATGCACTGGATCAGGGCACCATAAGTCAAACTGCAAATCAAATTTGAAATACAATTGTAATTTTGCAACAGTTTTGACCATGTTACCCCGATGTATAATACACACACAGACATTAGAAAAACTTACAAACATTATGAACAAACACCCAAATCAAACTCAGAATGCTATGAATGGGCATATCAGTTCATCTAGCATTAACCACAATTCAAAAATTCTTTTACCAATCGCAACCTTGGAAATCCAAAATAAAAGGGGATGAATAGTACAGGTTAGGTGTCTTTTAGATACCTGCTCACAACAAACATTTGTAACCAAACAACTGATAGAAAAATTGGGACTTCAGAACCAACAAGGAGCTGAAGATCTCTATTTCATCATTTATCAATAAAAACCCAGTACAAGCCAGTTTTAAAACTGCAAATATAACTAACTCTTGCTGGAACATTTGAAATCCTTAAGGTTGTTGTTGTGAACAAAGTAGAACGAAAAAAATACAAATAGCTGGGTTAAAACAAACTTTGCTACAACTTCTAAACAAATTCACAGTAGCTCATAAAATGGTATTGTTCTAGTATTACACCCGTCTAACATCCAGCAATTATTATATGTTCATTAAGTAGATTTTTAAATTCTAAGACACTTTCCTTCTATAGCATTTCCGTCACAAATGCTTCGTTTTCGAGATATAAACATTTTTTTGGTGTATCTAGTGTGTGTTCATACGTTCGTTTGTGTGATGGTTACATGTCTGCCCAATCACTGCGCTCCATCCATTTTGAATTTGAATTACTTTGCTACCGGAATGGAACACTCATTCCACTCATTCAGAAGTACATTAGGCCTGGCTCTGTGATTTATAGTGATTCCTGGGCTGCCTACAAGACTATAAGTGATTTAGGTTACAAGCATTTTGTTATTAATCATTCTAAAAATTTTGTGGATAACAGAATATCGAAAGATTTTGGCAGGATTTAAAGGAATGGGTTAAGAGGCTAGGTATTCGGTCAAAATATCTATACCAATACCTGGCAAGGTATTTATTCATTTCTTCAGTTAAAGACAAGTGAAAACTACTCCAGGAAGAGCCTCAGTCTGCCCCTGCACATGAATAAGGTAATTCCTGTTTTTCTTTTAGGTTAGGTCAATTTTGAAGGTGAAATTTATGTTTTTCCTATTGTTTTTGATGTTTTGAACGAATCTGACCTTCAAAACCGTCGGAAATGACTCGTTTTCAATTGCCGTTTGGGGGGAGGGGGTATCTCAAAAACGAGTCATTTCCGATGATTTTGAAGGTCAGATTCGTTCAAAACACATCAAAAACCAGAGGCTGGTGTAATACTGTACATTTACCGATAAAACCCTTAATGCAGATGTAGTTGATATACATATGCTCATGGGGGCTTTGAAAAAACTATATAGGGCTATGGGTTGATTGCCTGATAACCCTCATCCAGTGGAAATTTCCAGTAGATTTGAGTGGAGAGTTACGTACAATATATGTAGGTCTTTAAAGGACCTCTTTATATTTAATTGTTTACGGTAATTTTAGCATTGGGATTTTAGACGCCTATATGTGACCGAAAAGAAATTGTCCCACCTTATTTTTTTGCTGGGTCTTAGTTTGCTTCGATGTAGGGTGTCACGATCTTTTTCGTTGTAGGGCCGCCACGATGGAGCTACGCAATGAGTTAACTTGATGTAATTAATATAGGCAGTCACTATATAAACACTTGAAGGTATAGGCCTATCCTTCTTATAGTTATTAAGTTTATTATAAGGAATTCACTCAGAACTTTAAGGAAGACAAAAGCACAACTTCCCTGTTTAAAGCGTTCACTGCACATAAACAGCTCTGAGAGCCGTTCCTATTCGCGTTGTATTTTCATTATTTGCTGATCTAGCAAAGTTTTGTTTGGTCTACTCTCTCGAAGATGAAACAATAAATTGGGTTTTCTTGTTGCTAGGTGAGGCTCGATGCATACATACCGTTTCTTTGTACGTAAGCCTATTGGGAATGAAATAATTGCCAATGTTGCCAATCCCGAGGCAATTTTGTATAGATATTTAATTCAATTAATAATAATTTATATTTAATTATGAAATAAAGGTACCACATATGATACTATGTTGTGAGCACATATAGTTTTTCCATATACTGGAGGGGGGCCGGAGAAAAATTTGTATGTTATAGATCAAATTTTTTGACAAACTGTGTAAAACATGTACAAATGGATTAAAAGAATGAAGTAGGAATTTAGGAAAAGAAAGGTTACTCAAGACCTATTTAAATATAAAAGTTCAAGAGGCTAGCTTCTCAAGTTTAGTTAAAGTTATGTCAATCAGTTTGACTCCCTTTAGGTATAGGAAATTTATGGAATTAAAGTAACGTTATTAAGCATTTTAACTTTGCTCAATTTGTGTAAGGTTTATAAGTCACCAGTCTTAATTTTTTCTTGTAAAAGTTTTCTGGCTTTCAAAGCAGTCTTTCTTTGAGGCCTGTCTGGTTTAGTCTGAGTTACATCAGGTACATTGAGAGATTCCTCCCCAATAGTATCCTGATCCATCCCTTGGGGTAATGGTTCTAATTTAGCCCCACACTCCAAAGGATATAGTAATGTGATATCTCTGGTGGTTTCACCAGTTGCTGTTTTCAGTTTTACAACCCTGGTAATTTCATCTTCACAAGTTTTGAGTTCCAAGACTTTTCCCATTGACCAAAGTTGTCTTGGTGTCTTGTCATGTATCAACACAATGTCCCCAATTTTGACTGAATCATTCCAATTTTGTTTTGTTAATTGTTTGTCTTTCTCTAAGACTTGTTAAGTACAGTATTCTTCTTTCCATTTTGTCATAAATTGAATTTTGATTTGTGTCAAATGTTGGTATTTTGTGTTGAGTTCTTTGTGTTCCATTACCCAGTCTGGATCCTCTGTACTGTTATGTTCATATTCTGGTAACATGTTTACTGTTTCTCCCTTAATTAGGGTTTGGCATGAGAGGTTCTGGCTCATTAATACCATCTCCCACATAAGTTTTTCAATTTCTGACAGAATAGTCATGAGTTCAAAAAGTTGTAGATGTTTGGTCCCAATAGTCTTTTTAAGGCAGTTCTTTACAGTCTGTATGTTTCTTTCCCAAATGGAACCATGCCATGGTGTTATTAACAGGAATGTACTTCCAGGTTATATTGTGTTTGATTAAATGATTTTGTACTGTTTCACTGTCACAAATCTGATGAATAATTCTTTCACCAGATTTGAAGTATGTGGCATTGTCTGACCATATAGTTTTGGGTACAGAATTGTGCGCACAAAATCGTCTGAAAGCAGCAATAAAAGTTTCTGCTGTCAGATCTTCTACTATGTCTAGATATATGGCACATGTGGCAGCACAGGTGAAGAGTACAATGTACGCTTTGTATTCCTTTGAATCCATTTTATCTCCAAAATTCACATTTACCGCTCCAGTGTAGTCGATACCCGTGGTTTCAAATGGCCGCGTAAATGTTACTCATTCCATAGGTAGGTCTGGAGGGCTTGGGGTCTTAAAGGGTCATGAATGGATATGTTTACAAAGAATGCATGTGTTTAAAATTTTCTTTGTTTCAGTTTTACCCTTTGGTAGCCATTAAGTGTTTCTCAGCTCCGTCAGGGTTTGTGGGACCCCCATGTGGTGTATTTTTTTGTGGGTATCCCTGATGATGAGATTTGTGAAGTGATTCCTCCTCAGAAGAAGAATTGGGTGCTTAGAGTTGTAAGTCAAAGATGACTTGTTAAGCCTTCCTTTACACCTTATCAGACCCTCTGTATCCAGGTACAGATTTAGATCCATGACAAGTGAAGGAATTCCTTTGTTTAATGTGTTACTGGACCTAAGATACTTCAACTTGTCAAATTCTGAAGCTTGTATCTGTTTGAGCCAGTGTTTTGTTGCAGTTTCTGTTAAGTTAGAAAAGGCCTTCTGAGGACAGTGTTTGAGAAGGTAGCTATTGACAAACTTGCAGCAATAGACTGTAATTCTCAAGAGTTTGAGATCTGAATAATGTTTATAGTCAAATATAGGTTTGTCCTCAGTGATCTTTCCAGTTGTTGTAGAGTTGAGTGTGAACCTCACCCTTATGAACCTTATGTTGTTTCGTGCGTTGGTCTCTCTTCACACGGAGGTCAAACTGGTGGCCCGGCCTCTAGGTCTGGCCTGGTGAAGGAGCGAGTTGCTTTCTTGCACTCTCCACCATACATAGGCACGCCCAGCTCATCTGGTACTGTCCTGAGCCAGGCATCCAGTCTTTTCTTGAAGACTTCAACTTTGACCCCAGTTACATTTCTGAGGTCCTTAGGAAGCTGGTTGAAAAGTCTTGGCCCCCTGACAACCAAGCTATTTTCCTTCAGGGTTGAGGAGGTCCCTTGTCGGGCCTTTAATTTGGGAACACTACACATTCTGCCTTTCCTATTTTCCAGTGTTGTTTGAATGGTAATTGGGTTTAGTTTTAGGTTTGGTACTAGTTTTTCGATCATTTTCCGTATGTAGATTATGATGTATCTCTCTCTCCTTCTTTCCCCAGTGAGTACAGATTTAGTTTACGTAGTCTTTCCCAGTAGTTGAGTTCTTTGCAGCCATCAATCTTGGCTGTGAAATGCCTTTGCGTTTCTTCTAGTTTATTAGTTTCTTCCTTTTTATATGGTTAACTACTTTGGCTGGCCAAAGATCCTCATATGTTAGCCATTCAGGCCCTTCATACCAGATTTTATTTGTTTTCAACAGTTTGTGAGAAAGCCCTCTTGTTAAAAAGGCTGCAGGATTCTGTTTTGTTTGTATGTACCTAAATTTGATACCAAGGAATGTGTTTGCAGTTTTGATTTCTGATAGTCTGTTTTTCACACACATGTTTTTGCAGGAAGTTGTATCTGTGTTGGTCACCAATGTTAGACAAATTTGACTGTCTGTCCATAAGTAAATGTCTGTTATGTTAACTTCTTTATACACTTGTGAGAGAGTCTGCTGTTTTAACTCCCAATGAGAAGGCTAATAATTCAAGTTGTGGTACAGTTTTCTTTTGGTTTAAGGGGGCCACTTTTGCCTTTGAATAAACCAAATTACTTTCATTTTCACTTGTTAAGTAGGCACAACACCCATACGCTTGTGTGCTGGCATCTGTAAAAATGTGTAGTGTTTGAGGTTTCAGTCTGTAGCCAGCACATCTTGGTACGTAGATGTCTTGAACCTTGTTTAAGTCTGTGGCCAATTTTTTCCAATGAAGTTGGTCTTCCACTGAAAGTGGCTCATCCCAATCAATTTTCTTTTTCCATAAGTCTTGCAAAAGGATTTTGGATCTTATGGTTGCTGGTAAATATAAACCAATCGGGTCAAAAATTTTGGATGATTCTGAAAGCACTTGTCTTTCCGTATTGGCATTTGGATTTAAGTTGTTGTTGTTGTTGTTGTTGTTTAGCCAATCAGACCACCCTGATCGAGCAAGCCGGCGGCACGCAGGTAACTGATCGCCCTCTCCAGAGTGGACCAGAGGTTCAGCACACTAGTGATGTTGTGTTGCGTTCATTGTTGTGCTAGAGCGGTACAGTCCATCATAATGTGTTCAATTGTTTGTGGTGTGTCTTGGCACAGGTGGCAGGTGTCGTCTATGGAGTTGTCTAGTCTGTGTTTATATGTCCGTAAGTTGGGGTGATGTCCACATCGGAATCATACTAAGTTAACTCGATCCGATCTGCTCAGGCTGATCTCTGACCTGTTAATGGGTGGCAGCTTCGCACCTACGACCACATTCGGACCGAGTCGTGTCAGTGCTTTGTGGGTTAGGTGTGTGTGTGTGTTTTTTCTGTACTGTGTGATGTCTGTAGGGCGTGGTATGGAATGGAGTATTTGGTTATAATGTCTTTCTGGTGTTACCTTAATGGTGCGAGGTGTTGGTGCATGATTGTACATGTAGTGGCAAGGGTGTTGTGGGTTAGCTGTCGCTGCTGCCATGAATTGTGTTCCCCTCATGTCTAAATGTTCCCTAACTTTTAGTATTTTTGTTTGTGTGTGCAGGTGTTCTATTGGTGTTGTTTGAGTGCATCCTGTAATGATACGAAGTGCGTTGTTTTGTATTGTTTCGAAGGTGTTTGTGTGTGTGTGTGTGAGATAATGGGTGCCCAGCATGGGCTAGCATAGTCCATAACTGAGCGAATATATTGTTTGTATATGAGTGATGTTTCCTACTGGTGTCCAAAGTTTGTGCCTGTTAGTACCCTAAGCGTGTTAAGTCTTGACGTACATTTGGTTTTAATGTCCTGAATGTGGTTTGCAAACGATAATGATGTGTTGTATGTGACACCAAGTATTTTAGTTCTGTGTGTGTGGAACGTTGTTGATGTTCAGTGTAAACTGTGGAATTACCTGGTGTTCTTTTGTGTTGCTTGTAAGCAAGGTGATGGTTGATTTTGTGGGCGCTACTTTGAGTCTATTGTGTGTGAGCCAGTCTTGTATACTGTTTATGTATGTTTGTGGGTTATTTGTAGCGGTGTCAATGTTGTTGTGGGTGGATGTTAGAGTGATGAATATCATCTGCATATGATGATAAGGTAAGCTTGTTATCTATGGGTGTTGGAATGTCATGCATGTATAAGTTGAAGTGTGTTGGTGAGAGAACAGAGCCTTGAGGACCCCGTTCGGAAAAAGCTTGCTTTTGGATGACTTGCCATTAAATGTGACATGTGAGTATCTTCCTGAGAGAGAGTTGCTCAGCCACCTTTTGGTGTTATTGCGCATGTTTGTGTTGAGTATTTTGTTTATGAGAGGGAAGCGTGGGATAGCATCAAATGCTTTACTAATGTCTATTGTTGCTAATAGTGTATGTTGAGCTGGTCTTCTGGAGTTGATGCCATCCATGATGTGCTGCGTGAGGTTAGTGAGTGATGTCGTGGTTGAGTGGTGAGGTCTGAATCCATGTTGAGTAGGCGACAGTGGTATGTGTGGGTTGGTGATTTGTAAGATTAGTCTTTCTGTTAATTTGGAAGGTGTGCATAGTAAAGTAATGGGTCTATAGGAAGCTGGTTCTGTTGGATTTTTGTTTGGTTTGAGTAGTGTAATAATTTTACCTTGTTTCCATATGTCAGGAATAATACAGTGTTGGTATGAATGTGTGCTGATATTTGTGAGAGCTAGTATTCCTTGTGGGCCCAAGTGTTTAAGGTGTATGTTAGATATGTTGTCTGGTCCAGTAGCCTTTGAATTCTTAATGTTTTTGATGATCTTGGTGGTCTGGTCTGTATTGAAGGGTGTAATGGTTGTGTCGAGTTGGTAGGTTTTCTTGTGTCTGGCTGTTGTCTGTCGCTGTTCTGCCTCTGTTTAAGTGACTTATCTTTGCGTAGTGATTAACTAGAATGTTAGCTTGTGTGTGTATGATGGGATATTATTTTGACTGCGACAGATAGCCGCGTGTGAGGTGTGAATGCCGCTGTTAGAGTGGGTAATGCTATTTATAGTCTTGTATAGCCTGGATGTATCTGTGGAGTGGTTTAGTGTTATGAATTCCCTGAATGTTTCTGTTTGTTTTTCTTTGAGTTTGTTGTTTATTTCTGTGTTGAGCTGTTGTATCTGCTGTTTTATGGCTTCTGTGTGTGGTGTTTGTGTGTTATATTTGAGGTTGTTACGTTGCCTTATGAGGTGGGCTATTTCTCTAGTGTAATTTGGGTTGTATTTCCTAATGTTGCCCTTGGGTATATATTTGTTTGCATTATTGATAATCTGATTAAATGTCTTGAGTGTTGTATCTATGTTTATGATGGGTGTGCTGTTTAATGTGGTGAATTGTTCCTCAGTCTGTATTTTGAACTGTTCCCAATCAGCTTTCTTGTAATTTCTGTAAGTGTGCCTAAGGCTGTTTGGGCAGTGTAGAATGTGTTGTAATGATGATGGGCAGGTGGTCTGATGACAGTTGTTTTTCTGTTCTCCATTGTGTGTGTTGCTAGTGAGGGGGAACAGAACGTTATGTCTGGGGAGGAGTTTGAGTATCCTGCTTGATGTGGTATGTGTGTATGTTCTTCTGTATTGTTAAGAATGAAGAGGCTGTTTAGTTGTGTGGCTATGTTGGCGCCTCTGGTGTTGTTTTGGTTGTGCAGGTACCAACTAGTGTCTTTGGCATTGAAGTCTCCTCCTAAGATGACATTAGTGAGAGAGGCAAGATTGTGTAACTGTGGATTGTAATTGGCTGGCACCTGAGGTGAACTATCTGGTGGGATATAAATGTTGATTAGTGTGATGTGTTTTGTGCGTGTTTTAATGTTAACTGCCTGTATTTCTATCGTGTTATCTGCTTGGATTGTGTTTGTAATATAGGGTGTCTCAAAAGTCACTATCTATTTTGAAAAATAATGGGAATTACGAAAAACTGGTTTAAGACATGAAAAATATATTTATTTCAAAGTAAGTGCCACAAAGAATTAGTGCTATTTATTTATCTGTCTCCACATGGCGACAATCAGTGTCTCTACAGAGCTCAAAGTGATAAGTTGTTTCCCGGAACACACTTTCCAGCATTTGAGGTGTTATTTTCTGAACTGCATCGGTAATACGATTTCGAAGTTCGGCTACATCACTAATTCTTCTACCAGTGTACACCTTAGACTTAATGAAACCCCAGGCAAAAAAACCTAATTGTGTTAAATCGGGTGAACATGCTGCCCATGGTTGTGTTCCTCCACGACCAATCCAGCGTCTGTCAAGATAATCACATACAATTATTGCATAATGGCACGGTGCTCCATCCTGCTGAAAAACTACTGTGTCAAGAATGCCATCTGTAAGAAGTTGAGGTTCGAGTAATTGTTCAAGCATGTCAAGATAATAAACCAATTAACTTTTTTTAAATAAACAAATTTGCACCAGAAGTACATATCTTTATGCCAGCATAGCATTTTTTTAAAAAACATCTAATGTCACCGAAATAGATAGTGACTTTTGAGACACCCTATATTTTGGGTAGCATCAGTGTAGCTAATGCTTTTACGTATGTAAGTGATGAGTCCACCCCCGTTACGATCTTGACGGATCGCTGTGAAGTCAGGGATGGTGGGTGTTTTGTGTGTGCATTTTAGTTTTGTTTCTTGTATAAGTGCTATGTGAATGTTTTGTTTGTGTACGAATTCCCTAAGCTGCATGATTTTGCTTGTGAGGCCATCTACGTTGTACTGTAATATGTTAATATACTTCTGTATGTGTCTCATGGTGCTATTGTGTCTGTCTTTGTGTATGGTGACATGTGTAAGTTGTAGTGGGGCCTGGATTAGTCTTAATGTCGCCAGAGAGTAAGAGTAGTTCGGGAAGCATGCAATTGTTCCCTGTAATTGAAAAAATAGCACACTGAGAATAGGTCCGGCCCCGGGAGCCGATCGGCACTCTGACCGTGCCACGCAACAGGCCGTCGACTGCCAGTCTGGCCAACCATAGACAGCCCGCTGCACGGAGATTTGAGGAAGTTTGGCCACCAGCGCGTTGATGTTTTGGTTTGACGTTGCCTCTTCGCGTTGACGTGTCCTGCGCTGGAGGATGCAGCCACTGTTTAGAAGCTTCCTCATCAGCTGCTAACACTTTTTTCACGTTGTTCTAGCTATTTACTGTAGTTCTTTCAAGTGATGGCTTCCTTCTTCTTCCTTTTTCAATCAAGATTCTTCATCTGGATTAAGTTTTAAAAACTGAACTGTTAAGTCCTCTTGAAATAAGTTTAGGTGGTTTTTAATTGTTAAAGCAAGAATACTTGGAGAACAATTTGCTCCAAAAATAATTACTTTAAATCTGTAGGTTTTGAAACCTTTGTTAAAGTCATGTGGATCATTAAACCACAAAAACCTGAGATGATTTTTATCATACTCAAGCTTCAAATTTATACAGAGGAATGCTTTTTCTATGTCACTTTGTACTGCATAATTGTCTAAACCGAAGCAAAGGAGAATTTTTACAAGATCTGAGACAAGGTTTGGGCCTTCCATGAGACAATCATTTAAACTAACAGAATTTGTGTCTTTTAAACTACAGTTGTATACTACTATTAGTTTAGTTGTGGGTGAGTCTTCTCTGTAAACTCCCCTGTGTTAAATAATGACAACCTCGTTTTTTAAAGGGTTCATCTAACTTCTTCAATGAAGCCCCCTCCATTTGTTCTTTGAATATGTTGTTGTATTGTTCTAAAAGATTTTCTGTAATTTATATACAAATGTGCCTTAGCTCCACATAGTATTGATTGTCTCTGTGTTGTGATGTATCCTTAAATTGTTCTGTCATCTGTCTGTGTAATTGTACTGTCCTTTATGCCAACTGATTCTAATAGTCACAACTGCTGTAACCCTTCATCCAGTGTGGAATCATTTTCATTCAAATGATGTGGGATTATGACAGTGTTTTTGTAGTTCGAGTTTGTCACATAGTCAGAAATTTGTGAATGTGGTGATTTTGTTTTGGGTGAATTTTGTTCATGTTCTGTGTTTTCTGTGTCAGTAGTAAGATGGTATTTAGCTATGTCACCCAAAGGTGCAATACCTGTGGGAGTTTGTATGGCTATTCCATCTCCAATTTTAATGATGCCTCTATGGACCAGATGAAGATAGTCAGCCCCCATGAGCATATGTATATCATCAACTACATCTGCATTTAGGGTTTTATCAGCTATCGTGTATTTGTTTTGAAGTTGTAGCAAAGCTTGTTTTAACCCAGCTATTTGTTTTTCTCGTTCTACTTTGTCCACAACAACCTTAAGGGTTTCAAATGTTCCATCAAGAATTAGTTATATTTGCAGTTTTAAAACTGGCTTGTACTGGGTTTTATTGATAAATGATGAAATAGAGATATCTTAAATGCAAAAAACTTTTTTTCTACGTGAAGGTCAAAATATGAAAATATTAAGTTTGTTTGCTTTGGCATTCAAATATTCGTCTACCGTGAAAAGTAAATTGGTTAGGAATAACGTGGCAAAAGAAGAACAAGCCTGTGTCTACAGCATTCCCTGTAAAAGTTGTGATTTAGTATACGTGGGAGAAACTGGAAGAAATATTGAAACCCGTATTAAAGAACACAAATATGCCTTCAGAAGTTGTAATACTAATAATGCCATTTTTTATCACGCCAGCCAAAATAATCATGCTATAGATTGGGAATCAAGTAAGGTACTTTATAAATGTAATAATTATGTCAAAAGAAAAATAATAGAATCTGTGTGTGTAGAAAAAGTAGATAATTTTAATTTGTGTGAAGGTACTTATAAGTTAGACCCTTTAATGAGATTCTTGGTCAAAAAATCCCTTACGGAGTCGTGGGAACGTGTTTGAACCTAAGTGTGAATTTCTTAAATGTGTCTGGATTGGAATGTTTCTTTACTCGCCTTTAGTAAATGTAATAATGGAAGTAAATATAAATGCAACAGATGTAATAATAAAGGTAATATTATAAATTTAATAATTAGGGTAAAGGTAATAATAATAAATGTTAAAAAAATGTAAATGTAATAATAAATGCAGTAATTATGTCAAAATATTAGAATCTGTATGTATAGAATAAGAAGATAGTTTTAATTTGTGGGAATGTACTTATAAGCGGACCCTGTAATAAAATGCCCTTCCAGTGTCGGGAGAATGGTATCTAACCTAGGTGCGAATTTCTCTGGATTGTTTCCTAATCAGCTTTTTTCTTTCGTTTTTCGGTTTATAAGTTCTGTATAATAAACAATAATGTAATAACCAATGTAATAATAAATTTATAATTTCTGTAATAAATAATTATGCAATATTAAATGTAATAAAATTAATAATAAATTCAATAATTATGTAAAAAAATATAATAGAATCTGTATGTTTAGAACAGGTGCGAATTTCTTAACGGTCTGTCCCTGGACTGTTTTGCCCTCTTGTTTTGGTTCATTCGTGTTTCTGTATCCACCCGAGGAGGATGCCAGTGGGCGTTGAAACTGTCGTGGAAATAAACTCAGTCTATTAGAGTGGGTTTTTATTTTCATATAGAGATATCTTCATCTCCTTGTTGGTTCTGAAGTCCCAATTTTTGTATCAGTTGTTTGGTTACAAATGTTTGTTGTGAGCAGGTATCTAAAAGACACAACCTGTACTATTTGTCCCCTTTTATTTTGGATTTCCAAGGTTGCAGTTGGTAAAAGAATTTTTGAATTGTGGTTAATGCTAGATGAACTGATATGCCCATTCATAGCATTGAGTTTGTTTGTTTTGGTTTGATTTGGGTTTGTTCATAATGTTTGTAAGTTTTTCCAATGTGTGTGTGTGTATTACACATGGGGGGGGTAACATGGTCAAAACTGTTGCAAAATTACAATTGTATTTCAAATTTGATTTGCAGTTTGACTTATGGTGCCCTGATCCAGTGCATTTTTTGCATAAGTTTAGTTGTTCACAATGTTTTGACCTTGCTGTAAAGTCTGTGTATTTAGGACAATTTGCAGAATTATGTTCACTGCTAAAACAAAATTTGCATGGTGTGGGATTATACTCAAAAGTAGTTACATTAAAGTTTTGCAGAGTAGGGGTCTGAGTCTTTTTCTGTCACTTTATTTTCTGCAAATTGAGTTTTGCGGTTGTGTTTTGATGTAACTGGTAAATGTTGAAATCTTTTGTTAGGTTTCTGGTTTTCTGCATTGTTGGTTTTTTCTTGTGCTGTTAAATTTTAGGAGTGTGTAACTTGATTTGTAAAGTGCAAGTACAGTTTGGAAATCTCCTCTTAGCTTATTAAGGCTAGGGTATATGTCAGTTGTCCTCTGATGAAATATCTCTGACTTTAGAAGGGAGCTTTTCAAAAACAACAGCTTGAATGATCCAAGCTGTTTCTGCAATGTTTAAATTATTGTTTTTAAGTGGTCCCATGAGACATTCAAACTCTCAGTAAAAGTCAGAGGTCACCATAGTTGTCTTTTGGGGTTTGCATGTTCATTACTTTAAGAGCCAAATCATGTATAATTTCATCCTTATTCATGTAATTTCTATTAAGTAATTCTATTGCTACAGAATAAGAAGTACCTATGGCTGGTAGTCAGTGGTGGCTCGTGACTTTCAGTTATGGGGGTGCTGCCTCAGAAATTGCGAACAATTGTCGAATATATATATATATGAGAGAGAGAGAGAGTTGAATAGATAAGTAGATGATTACTGAGTCATAAAAATAAGTAAAATAGTATCAAAAATTTTATTTATAAACAAATTCCATTCTTGTTTTTATTCTGAGCAAAAAAATATTCTAAGAAATGAAAGCTATATATTGTAAATAATCCAATTATTATATAATTAACTTCAATCTCACGACAAAAAATAAATAACAAATCATTGATAAATGCAATTTGGAAATTAAATTTCAAATTAGCAAATGATACAGCAACACAACTACCACGTCAAACAAACAAATCGGCACTGCTCTGTCCACAGTGCTTTGGATCCTCTTAAACCCGCGATTTTGACTCGCTCTTCGTATGTCCACCACCGAGGTTTCAAGTGTTTCGAACAAAATCTGGAACTGTTAAGTACGCAGTTCCACGGGAAGGCTGAAACTACTTTCGTGATTCATTCGTTCGGCATTGAAATAGTTTAAGGAAAAAAGGATATAAATTATAATGTGATTTAAAAACTCAAAATTCATTGAAAAAAAAGAGAGAGGCTATTTTAAATATTTAAATATAAAGATCATAAGATCATGGGGGTGCTGCAGTTCCACAGTGCCTACCTGCGAGCCGCTCCTGGTAGTGATTCCACTAATCTTAAGGCAGGGCCTTCCAGATAGTTCACTAAATAACTAAATTTATCAACATCTATTAATGTAGTTTTTATTGCCTATAAGGCTATGAAATTTTTCAATAAAAGATTGAAATTTGGCTCTGTCACCCTCAAAAGTGGGTACTGCAAGTGTAGGCAATTTTGATTTTAGTTCATTGCCCCTCAGCCACATTGGGAGAGCTAAATGAAGCATTTCGGATAGCTTCTAAGAAGCTTCATTTGTGTCTTGTATTTTGTACTCAAGTTTGTTTTGAATTTCAGAAATATAGTTGTTAATTTTTGTAATGTAATTTTCATTGTCAAGTAGGATAGTAGGATAGAATACTCATCTGTTATTTCAATTGTGTCATCAATTTCTATAATTATGTCTTCATCTAGTGTGAGAATTTCTTGTTTGCAATGAGTAATAGAATTTAATGTTGTTTCAAGATCATATCTTGTAGGTTCTTTCTGTTTGTAATCATTGTACAGTTTGGTGATGACACCTTTACGTGCTGATTTTTTCCTCATTAATTTTTTGTAGTTTTGAGATGGTGCCATAGCCCCAAGGTCTCTGTTTTTGTTTTTTTTGTCTGGGTTTTTTACCCTTTTGTCTAAGTCTTCCATAATTGTTGTTAAAGTTCTGAGTTTAATTTTATGATGATTAGCGAATTAAATTACTGTAATAAGTTTTTATATAACCTGTGCCACAGGTTGAATTAAAAATTTACAATGTTTTTAGTTAGGCCTTGAGTGTAAAGAGTAAGGCCTACTTTAAGAGGTAGGCCTATTATGTAAAAGTTTGGTGGGCCTACTAAATAGGCTTATGTTTGGGCCTATTATTTTATAGGACCTTAAATGAGTTAAGCCTGTTAAATCAACAAGGATTTGTTTTCGGTTAGTGTAAAGGTAAAGGGATTGGTTCCCAGTTGCATAGGCCACCATATGAAAAAACTATAGTGGGGTTATGGTTGAAAGTCTAGTGATTTTGGCTGGATACCGGATATCTGGCCAAATGCCTAGGCCAGATACTGGATATCTGGCTGGATATCAGTCATATGATAGTCTCCCTCCACACCTAAGCCTTTATATTTTATATATATTATAGCCTAAGCCTTTGTATCCATAATATGTAACTAACATTAGTGGGGGATCATCTGCTGTCATATGATAACAGGCTTTCAATTACCATGTGGTAGTGCTAACGTGACAATCTTTTAACCATACTTTGTAGGTCAGTGAATAGTGTGTGTGACTATGGTTGCAAAGGTCTAGGGTTCGTTTTCCCCATCGTGGCAGTTGATTTTCAAAAAAAAAAAAAATTATAAACTGTTCTGCGCATCAATTTCTTCCATCAATCTGTCAAATTGGCATAATTAATAGTTACTAACAAGTAGGGCGCGTACTCTGTACACTTACGCTAGGGCACTACCTGTGGCACGTGAAATTTTTTGTGTCCCTTCACTAACACTTAAAAAGCCATTAAATAATTATTTCACTAAAACTAACTTTTAGAGAGGCTTAATTTAATTAAATAAATTAAATTTCACAAATTTAGTGATTTCTTCAAATTAAATTTATAATTGCTAGATTGTATTACCATCATGAAAAGTTGTGTGTGTAATATTAGTTGCAAACATATTTTAAATGACATTTTTGATGATGAAACAATTCTTTCAGTGAAAAAATAATTTGTTGAAGTATTTGCATTTTGAACATACAGTGCCCGCGAAAAGTATCCGATCACCCTTGAAATTTGTATTTTTTACATAAAAAACAATGTTTAAATGTATACTAACCTTATATTAGTATTTTGTCATCTGTCCTTTGGTTTGGATGACTTGTTCTAGACGTTTTGGCATGGATTTAATCAAGTTTTGACAAACTTCCACTGATATTTCCTTGCACCATACCTTTTTGATGGCCTCTTGTAATTTTTCGACTGAGCCAGTGTCGTGGCATTCAACCTTATTTTTTATTATTAGCCACAGATTTTCTATCGGATTGAGATCTGGACTATTACCAGGCCAATCCAAAATATCAAATTTATTGTCAGTAATCCATTTTGTCACTATTTTGGCCCTGTGACATGGTGCACCATCATGCATGTATGTTTTTGTCCTTTGGATTGCCATTGTCATTAGAAGTTTATCCTGTAGCATTGCTAAATACCGTGCACCATTCATAGTTGTGTTCTTCGGAAGAAAATATAAGTTTCCACGCCCATAGTAACCGAAACAACCCCAAACCATCACACTTGGAGGGTGTTTCATTGTCTTTAGGGTGTATTTAGGGTCCATCCTATTTGAGCCAATAGGCCGGCGAACCTTTTTTGGACAACTTCTGAATGTCAAAAATGTCGACTCATCGCTAAATAAAACCTTTCCAGTCATCAACAGTCCAATGAATGTATTTTTAACAAAATGCGACACGTTTTTTACGCATTTTTTCATTAATGAACGGTTTCTTAGCAACATGGCGAGATGGTAATCCGAGTTCTTTTTGGAGCCGCTCCTGGATAGTTCGTTCAGAAACACCAGATAACAAATTATTCATATTAAATTTTATTTCTTTCGCAGTTATTGTTGGGTTTTTCAATACTAAACGTTTCATAAGTTTGTCTGTTCGCGAATTTGTTTTTCTCGGTCTGCCAGATCGTTTTTTAGGGACTGGCGTGGTTAGGCCACCATTGTTCTTAGCCCGTGAAACCCATAAATTAACGGTACTTTGGGATATGTTTAATTCCTTAGCTATCTGTCTCTGTGATTTCCCACATGCATGCAAAGCAACAATAGCACCTCGACAATCACTCTTAAGTTGTTTTTTTAGCACACATTATATATAAATTTTATTTACACCACTTTCTGTAAAAAAAAAAAAATATCAAGAAATTTACACAAACAGTGAAATCTGACAAATTTGAGACACAGCCACCCGCAACGAAGGCTACCAGAACACTAATTTGAGAATGCGTTGGATAGCTCTCATATCAGCGAGCAACCTCAAAGTTACCAGATGTCGCTAGAACAAATAGAAAGTGAATTACGTGTCTCTGAATATTAAGGGAAAATATTGTATTTTCTTGAGTGATCGGATACTTTTCGCGGGCACTGTATAATGGTTTACTCATTCATATTGAAGCTTATGACATATGTTAAATTCAGATGCCCACAATTGAAGAAGGTGCACTATTTCTCAGATGGATGTGCTGGCCAATATAAGAACAGATACAACTTCACAAATCTCTGTTACCATGAAGAGGATTTTGGTCTGTCTTGTGAATGGCACTTCTTTGCTACATCCCATGGCAAAAATGTATGTGATGGGATTGGAGGAACAGTGAAAAGAGCTACTGCTCGTGCCAGTTTGCAGAGAACTACAGAGAGGCAAATTCTTACACCAGAACACATGTTTCAGTTTTGTGAAGAAAACTTGAGCAAGAAGATAAATTTTTTCTTTGTAACTACAGCTGATTTGAAAGATGCAGAAGAACGAACGGTTGGAACATTGATTCAAGGATAGTAGGGCTATTCCTGGAACTCAGAAATATCATAGATTTGTTCCCCTAAACAAGGAAGAACTGATGGTGTATCCCATTTCAAGTGGCATTGGAGAAAAGAAAAGAATAAGGAAAAGTCATTTTACTAATGAACCTGCAATGCTTGGTAACCTAAAATGTGTCAAACCAGGAGAGTATGTTGGCTGCATTTATGACATGCAAGTTTGGTATGGAATTGTGGAGGAATATTGTGAAGAGTTTGATGATTTCACTGTGAACTTTCTACATCCCTCTGGGTCATCAGGATCAAGTGCATATTATTATCCATCAAACAAGGATTCATGTGCAGTGCCAGGACATCATATATTAACTGTAATGAGTTGTCCTACCCTAAGAGGAGGCAGCAGAATTCAATACATTTTTCCACAAAAAGAAATTGATGAGAGCATCGAGCATGCAAAAATTGTATTAAGCTAGCACATGAATCCTCTAAGTAGGTCTTCCCCTTTCACTTATAACTATTATTGCCAGTGTAGATTAGCAGTGAAATTATTTTTCAACCTAGAGTTCTAAAACTTGCATATTTGGATTCCTTGTCGTTTTCTGATTCTAAATATATATACTTTTATATAATTGTGACCATTATTACCCAAGTTATGGGTCGCCAAATGTTAGTGACCTCGCAAGTGACCTCAAATTTCCCCGAGGTCATATCTCTTGAACCGTTGGTCGGATTGACCTTATAATTTCAGAAATGGATTCAGGGCCCACAAACTCCCTATAAACCAAATTTCAGCAAAATCTGAGAGATGAGGGTGTTAGGCACTGGTTGATCTGACAGAGAATGACCCAGGTATCAAAAGGTTATGGAAGAATTAAAGGAGAAATTTCAAGCAAGTAACGATCGCAATCTTAGGTTACAAATACTATCATTGTATCCCTATCCCATTGAAAAAACTGCTGACTTCTTTGGAGCAACAAAGTATATGGTGCGTAAGAGCCGCAATCTTCAAAAACAGTTTGGGATTCTTCCCAACATTCCAAACATGACGAAAGGGAAGGTTGTCACAGCCGAAATGAAAAAATCATTCAGGAGTTTTATGAAAATGACGAATATAGTAGGATGTGCCCGGGAATCAAAGACTATAAGTTTGCAATAAATGAAGAGGGTGAAAAAATTAAAAAACAAAAAAGACTGGTATTGTGTAATTTGAAAGTTATATGCTGAATATGCAAAAAATGATGAAAATCCCAAAATAGGTTTTAGTACCTTTGCTCATCTTCGACCGTCGTGGTGCGTGCTTGTGGGACAAAGTGGAACTCAGTGTCTGCGTATGTACGCATCACCAAAATCTGAAACTACAAATATCAGTGTTAGGCATTAAAGATTTAGACTATAAAAAATTAATGTCTTTATCCATCTGTGGCATGGACAATGAAGATTGTATGATGCACCAATGCAAAAGATGCCCGCGAGAGGTCAGAATCAAAAATTATTTGGAAAGTTTAGACTTCATGGCGATGGAAGAGATAAAATATAAACAATGGGTGTCCATCAATCACTGTATGTTAAAAGATATCACCGAAACTCCAGAGGAATCACTCACCAAAAAAATTGTACAACTGACAAGACACCACTTCACAAATAAATGTCAGTCGAGTTACTTCAAATATCTAAAAGAAACTCTGCCCGAAAATGAAGGTGTTTTGGTGGGCGATTTCGCGGAAAACTCCTCATTCATCGTACAAGATTGTGCCCAGGGGTTTCATTGGAGAACTCGCAATGTACAGTGCACCCATTCGTTTATTATTCCAAAAACAATGCAGGAAAACTAATTTGCAAAAGTTACTGCTTCGTTTCAAACCGTCACAGGCATGATACAATTCTGGTTCATAGTTTCTCAAAAAATTAATCCTGTGCATCCAACAACAAAATTCAAACCTAACTAAAATTCATTATTTCACAGGTGGATGCGCGGCTCAGTATAAGAATAAAACAAATTTTCTAAATTTATGCCATCATTTCAAAGACTTCAAAATTCATGCTGAGTGGAATTTTTTCGCGACATCCCACGGGAAGAATGCCTGCGACAGGAATTGGTGGAATGCTAAAAAGAGCAGTCGCCAGGGAAAGCTTACGACGGCCTCTCGACCATCAAATCTTAACAGCTGAGGACTTCTACAATTTCTGCTCTCAAGAATTCCTAACCACTATTGACTTTTTTTACATCTCTGAGGCAGAAGTTGTAGATGTAGAGCTTTCTTTGCAAAAATGTCTGAGTGAACCTATTACTTCTATCAAAGGTACTCAACAATTACATCGCTTCATCCCAATTTCCAAGAATTCATTGAAGGTTTATCCACTCTCTCAGAATGCACAGTCAGTCGAAATAAGAGAGCTCATTAGAGTTTCTGCTTCGGATCAAGAACATAATACTGTCTCTCAACGCGAAATTGAAACAGGCTCTTTTGTGGGTTGTATGTATGAAAATAAACTATGGCTCGGATTAGTCCAGTCCTTTGACTGTGAATATGATGATTTTCTGATAAAATTTCTCCATCCTTCGGGCATATGTCCCTCATACATTTTTGCTGCGCAAGATGATGTTTGTCACGTTCCAACAGAAAATATATTTGGGAGTATTGAAGCAAGTTTACGAGGAGGAACAAGAATACAATACATTTTTCCGCTTCAAGAATTAAATAACTTTTTAAAGAAGATAAAATAAATTCTATCGAATGTATACTATAAGATTGTCTATATAATATTTCTAAAATTTTTATCTAAGATTTGTGTATCTACAGTGCCCGCGAAAAGTATCCGATCACTCAAGAAAATACAATATTTTCCCTTAATATTCAGAGACACGTAATTCACTTTCTATTTGTTCTAGCGACATCTGGTAACTTTGAGGTTGCTCGCTGATATGAGAGCTATCCAACGCATTCTCAAATTAGTGTTCTGGTAGCCTTCGTTGCGGGTGGCTGTGTCTCAAATTTGTCAGATTTCACTGTTTGTGTAAATTTCTTGATTTTTTTTTTTTTTTTACAGAAAGTGGTGTAAATAAAATTTATATATAATGTGTGCTAAAAAACAACTTAAGAGTGATTGTCGAGGTGCTATTGTTGCTTTGCATGCATGTGGGAAATCACAGAGACAGATAGCTAAGGAATTAAACATATCCCAAAGTACCGTTAATTTATGGGTTTCACGGGCTAAGAACAATGGTGGCCTAACCACGCCAGTCCCTAAAAAACGATCTGGCAGACCGAGAAAAACAAATTCGCGAACAGACAAACTTATGAAACGTTTAGTATTGAAAAACCCAACAATAACTGCGAAAGAAATAAAATTTAATATGAATAATTTGTTATCTGGTGTTTCTGAACGAACTATCCAGGAGCGGCTCCAAAAAGAACTCGGATTACCATCTCGCCATGCTGCTAAGAAACCGTTCATTAATGAAAAAATGCGTAAAAAACGTGTCGCATTTTGTAAAAAATACATTCATTGGACTGTTGATGACTGGAAGAAGGTTTTATTTAGCGATGAGTCGACATTTTTGACATTCAGAAGTTGTCCAAAAAAGGTTCGCCGGCCTATTGGCTCAAATAGGATGGACCCTAAATACACCCTAAAGACAATGAAACACCCTCCAAGTGTGATGGTTTGGGGTTGTTTCGGTTACTATGGGCGTGGAAACTTATATTTTCTTCCGAAGAACACAACTATGAATGGTGCACGGTATTTAGCAATGCTACAGGATAAACTTCTAATGGCAATGGCAATCCAAAGGACAAAAACATACATGCATGATGGTGCACCATGTCACAGGGCCAAAATAGTGACAAAATGGATTACTGACAATAAATTTGATATTTTGGATTGGCCTGGTAATAGTCCAGATCTCAATCCGATAGAAAATCTGTGGCTAATAATAAAAAATAAGGTTGAATGCCACGACACTGGCTCAGTCGAAAAATTACAAAAGGCCATCAAAAAGGTATGGTGCAAGGAAATATCAGTGGAAGTTTGTCAAAACTTGATTAAATCCATGCCAAAACGTCTAGCACAAGTCATCCAAACCAAAGGACAGATGACAAAATACTAATATAAGGTTAGTATACATTTAAACATTGTTTTTTATGTAAAAAATACAAATTTCAAGGGTGATCGGATACTTTTCGCGGGCACTGTACTTAATAGTTATAAAAATCTTTTCAAATTCTTTTTTCTTATTATTATATTATTAGTGTCTAAAATTTGGATTCACTGGATGAGAATACTGTCTCTTAATTCATTCTCAAAGACTTGTGTACGTGTAGTATTAGGAAGAGTATTTTATACTCTGATAAGCGCTTTATAAATTAAACATTATTATTGTCAATATATTCTGTCCCTAAATATAAGAGGTTATGTATGTACATTGTACATATATTTTAAAAGATTTTTTCTCCTTTGGTTTATCTACATGTATTTTTTATATGAATTGAAAATTGTCTTTTTTTGGACCAACAAGTCTGTAATAAATCTTCGTTGTCTGAAAAAAAAATTTATTACTTAATTTCACTCAGTTTTGAGCCTTATAATAAACTATAAGCTGACTTTTTATTATTGTGTACATACATCAAATAAACATTTTTTTATTCTTGGTCTTTTTTTCGAAAAATGATATCTTTGCTGCCAAAAAAAAAAAAAAAAAATCCAAAAAATCAATTTTATTTTTGTTACCCTAAAACAATTATACATATTTAGAAACTACAGTTAATTTTACATATTTTATCATTTAAGACTTATTACGCTACCACAATTAGCAGCTGAGATATTTACGTTTGAAAATTGTTGGTTTTTTCATTTGGCCAAAATTTGGTCAAGCCATAAAATTTGACCAACTTGACCAATTTTCAAAAAAATTCAGATTTTTGTAATGTGGATCAAAACCAACCCTCACACCAAGTTTCATGAATTTTGGAGATGGTGGAGTGTACATTTGGCACTTTCATTTGTCTATTTGTCCTGGAATTACCCCACTGTGATCCAAAATCACAATCAAGATTAACTGTAAGAGGTAAAACCCTAAAAACTATCTACTAAACCAATTTGGAATCATCTGAAGAATACAAAGAATTGCAGGAAGCTGAATTAGCTTATCCTCATGACCCTGCACCCAAACCATCATGTTCCACAAAATCTCAGCCAACAATTGAAGCATGATTGAAAGAAGCAAAACATGGGACCTGAACGATCCTAAATCTGAAGCTATCACCAAGAAGATAGGTGAGTTAGTAAATTATAAAATTTATGAATAGGCATCAATCTTGTGTGAAAATAAGTTTTGTCTTTTTTGTTTTACCAAATACAATGCATACACATTCACTCATTTAATTTGGTTTCCAGGCGAAATGATGGCACTCGATGCAGAACTGTTTACTCTGGTGAACAGAGAAGGCTTTCGCGCACTCATGAAACATTTGGCCCCTCGGTACCCTCTGCCTAGTAGAAAGTACTTTTCCGAAATTGTTCTGCCAAAATCTATGAAGAAGTAAAACAAGTACAGGAACAGCTGAAATCAGCCTCAGTCATTTCCTTTACAACCAGGGCTGTGGAGTCGGAAGTAAATTCATTGCTAGAGGAGTCTGAGTCAGTAAAAATGGACTGACTCCGACTCCTTTTTAATTTACAATTGCTCAATGCATTTTGGTTGTAAACATGTACCAACATGTTTTGATTAGCTATATTTATTTGTGTAATGGAATTTTATTATTATTTTTTTTTGTCATGCAGCTATTTAAGTTTTCACTTTGATCTTAGCAAATAAATTACTCTATAATATATATATATATATATAAAGTTATACAATAGTAGATTTTTACTTTCGTTAATGTAGACTGTAAGTAATGTTTTTGGTTTAATAATTTTTTTTCCTTTAATAAAAATGCCATAATGGCATAGCTACAACCATTAAGACTTAAATTTAGAGAAATTGAGCTTAAAAAGTAGCCTGATGATTCACTTGGTAGTGATGAAATGCCATTCTGGGTTAATATAATCAAAGTATATTTTATATTATTATTTAGAGCAGGGGTGGGGAAACCCCGCCCACGGGTGAAATTTCACCCATGAGCTAATTTCAATTCACCCGCTTAGGTATTTATTATTTACTAAAAATTATTTATTTACAGCCCAGCAAATAGCTTTTTAAAATACATCTTATATACAGCGTGTCCCAAAGAAATGTATACCCACTTTGTTCGATAATACCAGCTATGAGGATAATAAATATATTACTTTTTATATGTTTTTTAATAAGAATTTTCTCCTGAATCTAAATATGTAATTATTTTTATTAGAAATTGAAAAAAAAAAGTTACAGATATTTAAATTATAATTATTATTTTCGAATCTTCATGTGCGATATTTTCTAATATTTTTGCACGTATACGAGAAGTTTGAAACCAACGGCACTGTGCAAAACTTACAAAAACAACGTTCTGGAAGACGTCGAACATCTTAGATAAAGTGTCATTTAACCATGGAATTTGTAAATTTTTTGAATTAACTAATAATTACAACATTTATGCTTCAAATATCAACACTAAACATAAGTATCTCAAAACAGTCGGTTAAAATATTAGAAAATATCACACATGAAGTCTCAAATAATAATTATAATTTAAACATCTGTAACGTTTTTGTTCTTCAATTTTTAATAAAAATAATTACATATTTAGATTCAGGAGAGAATTCTTTATTAAAAACATATAAAAAGTAATATATTTATTATCCTCATAGCTGGTATTATCGAACAAAGTGGGTATACATTTCTTTGGGACACACTGTATATAACCTTAAAATTTGCCAGACGCCCGCAGAGGTGTTTATGTTATCAATTTTCGCCCTTGGTACTGAAAAGTTTCCCCACCCCTGATTTAGAGGCAGGAGTCAGAGTCGGCCCTTCTAAAATTCTAGGAGTGGAGTCGGAGGCTTGGTCTGCCGACTCCACAGCCCTGTTTACAACAGACATTTGGACAAGCAGAACTAATAATGAATCCTTCATAAGTTTGACAGCCCACTTCATACTACACAAAATATGGAAAATAAGATGTGTCCTCACTGCAAACACTTCTCAGCATCTCATACAGGACCAACATTGCACTCATGCTGAATAACACCTTAGAGGAATGGAACATTGGTCCAATCCAGGTTCATCTCATGCTTCGTACAACGCTGCCACATCAGTATTGGTACAGGTGCGTAATACATATATAACATATAATAATACAAAATCCATATATAGTGATGCGGTCATTTTTATTGTTATTTTTTTTTGTTTAAAACGAAAGATAGTCTGTTTTTATTGTTTTAAACTTATTCCATATTTTTCTTCCTTTAATCTAATAAGTATATTAGTATTACCTATAATTTACTATACTACCATGCTTATACAGTTATACCTAGTATATATAGTCATCTTTTAGAAAAACTGGATCACGCAAAAAGTATATAATAGAAGGAAAACAAAACCCTCATTTTTTATATGTATATATATTTTTAACTAGAACATAAACATTCCTTCCTTGTTTTTCAAACAATATTCATAATTGTGATTGGCAAGAGTACCAGTATATATATTCCAGATAGAAAAAAAAATATTCACCTTTTTTTTGAACCTTTTTGTTAACCTAATGTTTATTTAACCTTCATTTCCTGGAAGAATCATCACTAGATGGGTAGAGCATATATGCTAGTTTCAATCACAGGTACTGGTATATATACATACCGTAATAAAAAATACATAATACTACTGGTTATAAAACAATATATATATTGTGATTGGCAAGAATACCAGTGTGTGTGTGTGTATATATATATATTATATATATATATATATATATATATATATATGAAAAATTATTTCACGAAAGTGACACGTGAAAAGTATTTATGATGAATAAACCACGAAGGAAAAAGAAACACAAAGGGGTTTTATTCATCATATATATATATATATATATATATATATATATATATATATTATATATATATATATATATATATATATATATAATATATATATATTCCAAATAGAAAAATAAAAATATTCATCTTTCTTTAACCTTTGTGTTAACCTAATGCTATTTAACTTTCATTATCTGATTCTATTTCCATTGAAGAATCATTATCACTAGATTGATTAGAGCATATAGTTTGAATATCACAGGTACTGGTACTTATTGCAGATTTGGATGTTGACGAAGCCAATGTAGCACCATGTTTTACTTCACTTTCTTGGAATTTTGCATTTTGGGATATAAATACTAGCTTTGCTACTCTGTCTGTGCTTAATCGGTTTCTTTTGGCTGTATGGATATTACTGTATGTGCTAAATGATTTCGGAGGTAATGAAAGGGCGAAATAGAGGTGTATGAGTTTGTGTAGGTATATATGTGAATATGCGTGCGTATGTATCTGGAATTCTGGATGTATGCGTGTGTATGGGGTATATAATAGATATAAATGTGTATATAAGTATTTATGTATATATTGGTATATATGTATATGGGTGTATGTGTATGTATATATGGATGGTCTCGGGGGGGGGGGGGGGGGGGGGGGGGAATATGTCATCGCGGGTCTAAAGGATAGTTAAGTGGGAGATTCAAAATCTGAGGCATGGATGGGAGAGTCCTGGAAAGGTTGGACAATGGGCAGTCAGCTCCCAGCCAGTGTTCTCGCAAGTTTAATGGATCTAAGATACAAGACTTTCAGTGCAAGAAAGAGGCCAGTTTTTTTCTGTAAATAGGCTGAAAAGGATATTCTATACTGGTACCATATGGCCTATTTTATTATTTATTTATTTATTTTTATAATATATCATTGCAAAATTATACCTTATAATTAAATTGGCAATATCTATATTAATTATTAAAAAAAAAAAAAAAAAAATAAAATGACAAAAAAATGGACATAAAAAAAACGTTTTTTATCACTATCCACATTATTGTCAGTGCGGGTTACTGCTCCTTAAAATTAGCTAATACAATAGCTACATTAAGTTAGTCTGATGCCTTCACCAGTTCTACCCTTAGCTAGCAGTTAGACCTGTTATTGTTCTGGTTTCAGTTATTAATCTGGATGGAACCAGGGTGGCTTATTCCAAACAAAATTTTTCACAGTTAGGTTTTAGGACTGCCTCCATGGGGGTTTAGCTATATCAGACCTATAGCTATCTATATATGTGGTAAACGCCAGACAGCTATACTACACAATGCTATTATGCTAGTCACATGGTTAGAATATGCTCGAAATGAATCACCATATTTGTAAAATACGACTCAGTTAGAAGCTAACTACATTACACAGTAAACAAAGTTCTAAATCAACTTATCAAACTTGTTCTATATTAAAAATCTTCTTTGTTCTTACAGAACTGACACCAGCACAGGGCATTAGCTGCTTCATACATACTCTTCAATTGGTTGTGCAAGATGCCATTTTGTCACAACTGTCAATTGCTGAAATCATTGCAAAATCAAAGAAAATAGTCAGCCATTTCAACCATTCTGCAATTGGATGTACTAAACTTAAACCAATTCAAGAAAACTTAAAACTCCCAACTCATAAGCTCATTCAAGATGTTACTACACGATGGAATTCAACATACTACATGCTGCAACAACTACATGAACAGAGACAGGCAGTGACAGCATATGCAGCTGAAAATGAATTCCAATCCTGGCTGCATACGAGTTTGCTTTGATTGAAAATGTCATTAGGGTGTTCAAACCATTTGATGAAATGACAAAACAGGCCAGTACAGACAAGGAGAAAGTAAGCTATGTAATTCCTGCAGTTGCAACTCTGCACTCCTACCTCTCAAAGCAGCTGAAGGACTCTGAGTACAAACAATGAAAGAAGAGCTGAAAAAGGTAGTGGAAAAAATGTTCTATTGTCATGATAACAGTGTGGTGGGCAAAAGGTGCTTTGCAATTGCCACTCTATTGGACCCCAGATTCAAGACTAAATTTCTCAAGGATGAAAATGAAGCAAAAAAATTAGTGGTAGATGAAATAATTGAAAGTGAGAAAAGCATTCGTTCCGCTGAAAACATTCAGACCACTTCTAAAAAAGAACAAGGGAAAGAAAAACCACACTCAAGCAGCAGTCTCTTAACGGAAACTCATGAGGACATTTGGGAATGCTTTGATCAAATAGTTGGGAGAGAGTCAAAGCAAGAAACTGACACCAGCGGCAGCAAAACTGATGTTGGAGAATGCCTCCCAGATGTTTCAATGACCAACATTTCAAACCAGTTAGACGAGTCTAATGAGGCACAAATCAGTAGCCTAGAAATCAATATTGACATGATGTCACCAGGAACTTCTGGTTCTGCTCTTGTGAAAAAACCTTAGAGTAAGACGGCACTCATTAAAGCCAAAATAGAAAAATATCTAATTGAGCCCCTGTGGCCTCGGGAGAAGGACCCAATAGAGTGGTGGCGCAATAATTGTTCTCAATACCCAAAGCTCAAATCACTAGCTGTAAAGTATGTAAGTGCTCCACCAAGTTCTGTTTGCTCAGCGCTGCTGGACAAATATATACAGAAAATAGAAACAGACTTTTGCCATGTGATGCAGAGGGTTTGCTTTTCATCATGAAAAATCTTAAGCTATCAGAATCACAGTAAATCTATGATGGCAATGATTGAGTTTCAGACTCAGTAGCATACTGAGTAGGTTAGGTTAACTAGTAATTACTTTCACTGTCGTCATCCACCATGCTGTTTAAATGAAATTGAAAATTGGAATTTGTTTTATTCTTGAAAAATGTGTAAGTGCCATTTTTGGTTAAATAAACATTACTTTTCAATTTGTTCTCTTTGAATTTCCTATTTTATATTTAATTAATTATCTGGGTATCTGGCCGGATATCTAGTTGATATCCAGCTATCTAGCCGAATAGTAAAAAGGGGCCAGATACCAGATATATACTGGATATCCAGTGCATCCCTAGTTGAAACTGGGGTTAGGCCAAATGAGCTAAGCCTGGCCACTGTGTGTCATTGTAAATTTTAGAGGGGTCAGTTCCCAAAACACGGGCTACCATTTGAAAAAACTATATAGGGCTATGGGTTGATTGCCTGATCCCCTCATCTGTTGGAAATTTCCAGCAGATTTGTGGAGAGTTACTGACAAAAGCCCTATATTTTTTCATTAGTGTGTTATGTACAGTATATGTAGGTCTTTAAAGGACCTCTTTATATTTAATTGTTTACAGTAATTTTAGCATCGGGATTTTAGATGCCTATATGTGAACGAAAAGAAATTGTCCCACCTTATTTTTTTGCTGGGTCTTAGTTTGCTTTGATGTAGGGTGTCACGATCTTTTTCGGTGTAGGGCCGCCATGATGGAGCTACGTGATGAGTTAACTTGATGTAATTAATATAGGCAGTCACTATATAAACACTTGAAGGTATAGGCCTGTCCTTTTTATAGTTATTAAGTTTATTATAAAGAATTCACTCAGAACTTTAGGGAAGACAAAAGCACATCTTCCCTGTTTAAAGCATTCGCTGCACGTAAACAGCTCTGAGAGCCATTCCTATTTGCATTGTATTTTCATTATTTGCTGATCTAGCAAAGTTTTGTTTGGTCTACTTCTCTCTCGAAGATGAAACAATAAATTGGGTTTTCTTGTTGCTATGTGAGGCTCGATGCATACATACTGGTTCTTTGTATGGACGGCAATTATTTCATTCCCAATAGGCTGTGTCACCAATCCCGAAGCAATTTTGTATAGATATTTAATTCAATTAATTAATAATTTATATTTAATTATGAAATAAAGGTACCACATATGATACTATGTTGTGAGCGTGTGTAGTTTTTCCATCGGGGCTGACTATCTTCATCTGGTCCATTGAGGCATCATTAAAATTGGAGATGGAATAGCCATACAAACTCCCACAGGTATTGCACCTTTGGGTGACGTAACTAAATACCATCTTACTACTGACAGAAGAAAACACAGAACATGAACAAAATTCACATAAAACAAAATCACCACATTCACAAATTTCTATGTGACAAACTCAAACTACAAAAACAGTCATAATCCCACATCATTTGAATGAAAATGATTCCACATTAGATGAAGGGTTACAGCAGTTGTGACTATTAGAATCAGTTGGCATAAAGGACAGTACAATTACACATGAAGACCAATTGACAACAGAACAATTTAAGGATACATTACAACACAGAGACAATCAATACTATGTGGAGCTGCCTTGGAAAACACCTAGTCCAGAAATAATGGACAATTTGAAAGTAGCTAAAGCACATCTGTATAAATTACAGAAAACTTAAAAATGAATCTTTTAGAACAATACAACAACATATTCAAAGAACAAATGGAGAGGGGCTTCATTGAAGAAGTTACTGATGAACCCTTTAAAAAATGAGGTTGTCATTATTTAACACACGGGGGAGTTTACAGAGAAGACTCATCCACAACTAAACTAATAGTAGTATACAACTGTAGTTTAAAAGACACACATTCTGTTAGTTTAAATGATTGTCTCATGGAAGGCCCAAACCTTGTCTCAGATCTTGTAAAAATTCTCCTTTGCTTCTGTTTAGAAAATTATGCAGTACAAAGTGACATAGAAAAAGCATTCCTCTGTATAAATTTGAAGCTTGAGTATGATAAAAATCATCTCAGGTTTTTGTGGTTTAATGATGCACATGACTTTAACAAAGGTTTCAAACCTACAGATTTAAAGTAATTATTTTTGGAGCAAATTGCTCCAAGTATTCTTGCTTTAACAATTAAAAACCACCTAAACTTATTTGAAGAGGATTTAACAGTTCAGTTTTTAAAAAAAATTTTGTGGATAACCTCATTGGTTCTACTGTAACTGAAGAGGAATTGCTTGAAATTTACCAAATGTCACAACCCATAATGAAGCAAGGAAATTTTGGACTAAAAGAGTGGGTTTCTAATTCTCCTAAATTAAATGAACAAAAGACAACCATGGGAACATTGAGCCAAACAATTACACAAAAATGCTTGGAATGCTTTGGTTTTTAAAACAGAATTCCGAACACGATGACACTGTTTGCACAAAGGGTTATAAATTAAATCCAAATGCCAATACAAAAAGACAAGTGCTTTCAGAATCATAAATTTTTTTTTACTCCATTGGATTATATTTACCAGTAACCATAAGATCCAAAATCCTTTTGCAAGACTTATGGAAAAAGAAAATTGATTGGGATGAACCACTTTCAGTGGAAGACCAACTTCATTGGGAAAAATTAGCCATAGACTTAAACAAAGTTCAAGACATCTACGTACCAAGATGTGCTGGCTACAGATTGAAATCTCAAACACCACATTTTTACAGATGCCAGCACACAAGCTTCCGGGTGTTGTGCCTATTTAACAGTGAAAATGAAAGTAACTTGGTTTATTCAAAGACAAAAGTGGCACCCTTAAACCAAAAGAAAACTGTACCACAACTTGAATTATTAGATGTCTCATTGGGAATTAAAACAGCAGACTCTCACAAGTGTATAAAGAAGTTAACATAACAGACATTTACTTATGGACAGACAGTCAAATTTGTCTAACATGGGTGACCAACACAGATACAACTTCTTGCAAAAACATATTTGTGAAAAACAGACTTAACATAAATCAAAACTGCAAACATATCCCTTGGTATCAAATTTAGGTACATACAAACAAAACAGAATCCTGCAGACTTTTTGACAAGAGGGCTCTCTTACAAACTGTTGAAAACAAATAAAATCTGGTATGAAGGACCTGAATGGCTAACATGTGAGGATCTTTGGCCAGCCAAAGTAGTTAACCTCTCACTCAACTCTATAACAACTGAAAAGATCACTGAGGACAAACCTATATTTGACTATAAACATTATTCAGATCTCAACAAACTCTTGAATTACAGTCTATTGCTGTAAGTTTGTCAATAGCTACCTTCTCAAACACTGTCCTCAGAAGGCCTTTTCTAACTTAACAGAAACTGCAACAAAACACTGGCTCAAACAGATACAAGCTTCAGAATTTGACAAGGAGTTGAAGTATCTTAGGTCCAGTAACACATTAAACAAAGGAATTCCTTCACTTGTCATGGATCTAAATCTGTACCTGGATACAGAGGGTCTGATAAGGTGTAGTGATAGGACGATACCAAAATTTTTAATGATTCCGATACCACTAAAAAGTCTCGATTCCGATACGATTCTCGATTCTGATTCCGATTCTCAATATTTTTAAATATAAATCTATACTTGTTTTTCTGGAAATTGTCATATTTTACTCTGGTAAGATTAACTATTTACATTATGAGTATGGTAATATAAATTATAATAGATTGGTTTAAAAATAAAAATCAACTGTAAGTTGTAACAATTCATTTTAATCTTGATTACACATCATGGATATACATGTTTTAATGTATAGCTACAATACAATAAAAATAAAAAATTTTATCCTCTTTCATTTAAATTTTAAGGTTTACATTGCAAAACTGGTTCAATTAAAAGTTAAAGAATCGTTTTAAGAATCGGAAATCATAGTACAATTCTCTCGATTCCGATTCCGATTCCTGAAAAATGCTCAATTCTTCCGATTCTCAATTCAGATTAATCGTCCCATCACTAATAAGGTGTAAAGGAAGGCTTAACAAGTCAACTTTGGCTTATAACTCTAAGCACCCAATTCTTCTTCCGAGGAGGAATCACTTCACAAATCTCATCATCAGGGATACCCACAAAAAAATACATCACATGGGGGTCCCACAAACCCTGATGGAGCTCAAAAACTTACTGGCTACCAAAGGGTAAAACTGAAACAAAGAAAATTTTAAACACATGCATTCTTTGTAAACGTATCCATTCATGACCCTTTAAGACCCCAAGCCCTCCAGACCTACCTATGGAACGAGTAACATTTACTCGGCCATTTGAAACCATGGGTATCGACTACACTAGAGCGGTAAATGTGAATTTTGGAGATAAAATGGATTCAAAGGAATACAAAGCGTACATTGTACTCTTCGCCTGTGCTGCCACACGTGCCTTATGTCTAGATATAGAAGATCTGACAGCAGAAGCTTTTATTGCTTTCAGACAATTTTGTGCACACAATTCTGTACCCAAAACTATATGGTCAGACAATGCCACATATCTGGTGAAAGAATTATTCATCAGATTTGTGACAGTGAAAGCGTACAAACTCATTTAATCAAACACAATATAACCTGGAAGTACATTCCTGTTAATACACCATGGTATGGTTCCATTTGGGAAAGAAACAGACTGTAAAGAACTGCCTTAAAAAGACTATTGGGACCAAACATCTACAACTTTTTGAACTCATGACTATTCTGTCAGAAATTGAAAATGTTGTCAACAACAGACCATTAACTTATGTGGGAGATGGTACTAATGAGCCAGAACCTCTCACCAAACCACCTAATTAAGGGAGAAACAGTAAACATGTTTCCAGAATATGAACATAACAGTACAGAGGATCCAGATTGGGTAATAGGACACAAAGAACTCAACACAAAATACCAACATTTGACACAAATGAAAACTCAATTTATAACAAAAATGGAGAGAAGAATACTTAACAAGTCTTAGAGAAAGACATAAACAATTAACAAAACAAAATTGGAATGATTCAGTCAAAATTGGGGACATTGTGTTGATACGTGACAAGACACCAAGACAACTTTGGTCAATGGGAAAAGTCTTGGAACTCAAAACTGGTGAAGACAAATTACCAGGGTTGTAAAACTGAAAACAGCAACTGGTGAAACTACCAGAGATATCACATTACTATATCCTTTGGAGTGTGGGGCTAAATTAGAACCATTACCCCAAGGGATGGATCAGGAAACGGTAATTATTCATTTTAGTGCTTTTCCTCCTCTCTGAACCAAAACACATTTTTCTGGTGTTTTGTGGTGTGATTTGTTCAAATCTGAACTTCATTTCTTTGGGAAATAAGCCATTTTTTAGAAATTTTAAAATTGAACATTTCTCAAAAATGGCTCATTTCCCAAAGAAACGAAGTTCAGATTTGAGAAAATCACACCAAAAAACACAGAAAAATGTGTTTTGGTTCAGACCTAACTAACCTCTTAACCTAACTTAACCTAACTTAACCTCTTAACCTAACTAACAACCTAACAACCCACATTTTTTTGCAATTTCTAACCTTCAATAGCAGCATTGGGGTGTTTATACAAATGAGCGGCGACCAACAGGAATAAATAGATTTTGCCAGGCCCACAAATTTGAACTCGTTGGTCTAGGCCACCCTAGCCAATGTTCACAGAGGTCGAAGCAAAAACTCCTCCAATTAACTGCACTTTCGGAAGCCAACGCTAAATAGAGCTGTGCATCTAGCTTTGTCAAGAATAACCCAACGTACAATAAGTTTTGCCACAGTTTGAGGTGGGTAGGTATTAATTGATAGTAATCCAAATCACAACCTCCGCAATCCATAATGAAAACCAGACTGAAAAAGCATTCTTGAACAGGGTTGCCACTCTTGAATGAGTATGAATTATGAGAGATTCAAAATGTACGTCTCTGATTAGTCGGATAAGGTCACGTGAAACCAAAACCAGATTTCATTGGTTGTTTTGAGCTATGTTTCCTAATTTTGCCACGAGATGTCTCCCCATAAAACTGGAGAGGGCGACGTTCGTTAAAATTTTAACAGCGTTAAGAGCTAAATACTCGGTCAATGGCGGATAATGGCTACTTTTTACGTCTAAATTTTTTTTTTTTTCCATAAAAAATAATTATTACATTTCCTTGATTTTTATCAGTTTCCCTGAGGTTTCAAGGTGTCCTGAATACGAATGTATATGTTAAGTTGTCATAGAATGTCTCCTTCTATCAAAAACGAACAAAGCATTAAAACGAATATTAACCCAGGAAACTATTGGGGAGGAATCTCTCAATGTACCTGATGTAACTCGGACTAAACCAGACAGGCCTCAAAAAAAGACTGCTTTGAAAGCCAGAAAAATTTTACAAGAAAAAAATTAAGACTGGTGACTTATAAACCTTACACAAATTGAGCAAAGTTAAAATGTTTAATAACTACTATAATTCCATAAATTTCCTATACCTAAGGGGAGTCAAACTGATTGACATAACTTCAACTAAACTTGAGAAGTTGGCCCCTTGAACTTTTATATTTAAATAGGTCTTGAGTAACCTTTCTCTTCCTAAATTCCTACTTCATTCTTTTAATCCATTTGTACATGTTTTACACAGTTTGTCAAAAAATTTGATCTATAACATACAAATCCCCCTCAGTATATGGAAAAACTATACGCACACTCACAACATAGTATCACATGTGGTACCTTTATTTCATAATTAAATATAAATTATTAATTAATTGAATTAAATATCTATACAAAATTGCCTCGGGATTGGCGACATAGCCTATTGGGAATGAAATAATTGCCATATGTACAAAAAACCAGTATGTAGGCATCGAGCCTCGCATAGCAACAAGAAAACCCAATTTATTGTTTCCTTTCGAGAGAGAAGTAGACCAAACAAAACTTTGCTAGATCAGCAAATAATGAAAATACAACGCCAATAGGAGCGACTCTCGGAGATGTTTATGTACAGCAAACGCTTTAAACAGGGAAGATGTGCTTTTGTCTTCCCTAAAATTCTGAGTGAATTCCTTATAATAAACTTAATAACTATAAAAAGGATAGGCCTATACCTTCAAGTATTTATATAGTGACTGCCTACATTAATTACATCAAGTTAACTCATCGCGTAGCTCCATTGTGGCGGCCCTACACCGAAAAAGATCGTGATGCCCTACGTCGAAGCAAACTAAGACCCAGCAAAAAATAAGGTGGGACAATTTCTTTTCGTTCACATATAGGCATCTAAAATCCCGATGCTAAAATTATCGTAAACAATTAAAGATAAAGGTCCTTTAAAGACCTACATATACATAACTCTCTAACGAAAAAACATAGGGCTTTTGTTGGTAACTCTCCACTCAAATCTGCTGGAAATTTCCAACGGATGAGGGTATCAGGCAATCAACCCATAGCCCTATCTAGTTTTTTCACAGTTGTATACAATTAGCTTTTTAAATTTTCCTGGGCATTTTCCCTCTTCTTCGGCCTATTTGGATATTAGGGCCTACACTACGTGGTCAGACCAACCATACCGTACTATGGTAGGCCATACCGTTACTGTAGCGGCAAGACTCGAGCATTTTAAAATTTATAAAGCCAAATAGGCGCTGTAAGAACCAACAAGTAACAGAGAAAATTATTTTATGCTACATAGAACTACCATTACAAAATGTGAAAATTAATTACTTACTGTTTTAAACCAAGTGTATTATTTGACAACTTAATTCACCCAAAATACAGCCAGAAACAACCTGGAATCTCCCACTTTTTTCTCTGCTTGCTTATTTAAGTCGTATTTTGAGTTGCCAGATATTATTTTATAGATTACAATCAAAATCATATTTGGGTTTGTTTAATGTCCTTCGTAACAACAAAAGAGAAATTATAAAACTGAAATAACCTTTGCTTTCATTAAAACCATACAACATTCCTATCAAAAGTTCTAAATTATTGTATTATTCTGTAAATATAGTCCCTTGCAAACTAAGGAGTAGCCATTTCTACAAACATACGAACATAGTCAACATATGCAAACGTATTCGAACGTATTTCGAAATTCGAAGAAGAATAATATTGGCGATATAAAGTCCCTTGCAAACAAAGGAGTAGCCATTTCTACAAACATACGAACATAGTCAACATACGCAAACATATTCGAACGTATTTCGACGAAGAAGAATATTGGCGGAAAAACGTGTTTGTACGGCAGACTGTTCAAAATTTTGTTATATAATTAATTAATTAATAATAATAATATCATCAGTACTGTTTAAAAACTAAGAATTTATAATAAGTAAAATAAAAGTTTAAAAAGAAATATTTCGAAATAAAGCTTTTAGAAGAGTAATTCTTAATTTTATTACATCATCTGATGATACAGATCAATTACAAAACAAACTGCTCCAAGGAGAAACAACTACAATAAAAATTTAGGATTTATAGGGCCAACAAATATTTTACATTTATAGCTACCGAGTACCCTTCATTGACTTTTTCTCACTAGATACTGATGGGATAACTCGTTGGCATAATAAGAAAATTAGAAAACAGACTTGTAGACCTGATCTATGAAAATACTTTTCAATCATAGTAGGAGATTTTTGGGATCACCTGAAGATCAGAGGACCCCAGCCTTCTTTAGTTAGCCTTATAAGGCTAACTAACGAAAATATCACGACCTAACCTAACCAATCGTTAGGTCAACTGTACGTCCTTGACGATTGGTTAGGTTAGGTCGTGATATTTTCGTTAGTTAGCCTTATAAAGCTAACTAAAAAAGGCTGGGGTGACGGATCTTCAGGTGATCCGATTTTTGGAATGACTTGCCATATGTGGTGATAAATAGTAGCTCATTAGTTAATTTTAAGAAAAGTTTAGGTACTTTCATGAGTGAGAGATAGTTTGCAGATTGTGTATGTGTATATTCTTTGCTTCAGTTATATAGGCTACTATGGACGGTGGTAGTAAATAGTTGTATATTAATTAGCTGATTTGAGTTTGACATCTTGCAAGATTTTATTATTATTAAAAAATATAGCTCATAACCTTGATAGGCCCGAGTGGCTTCATATTTTCCATATAAAAAGTAGTGTAAAGTAATATAATGTTTGATTTGTATTTAACTGTGGGATTATATATGAATTTAAATCGTCAATTTACGCAGTGATTACATGAAAATACGTTCTCCAACGTATTGGTTTTGATGACGTCAGGGCGTTGTTGCTCAAACAAATGTTTCTTCATATATATATATGAAGAATTTCATACTTAAACACGTGAAATGAATGAATGATGCAAACCCCAAGGAAAAGGAAAAAAGGATTCCAAGGCCTTTCGTGTATTCAACAGTACACCTCGTCAGATAATGGAATGAAAAGCGTTTTAATGTGCATAAGCATATATTTTGGTCATCTTACCTTTTCCATTTATTCCCTGACGAGGTGTACTGTTGAATACACGAATATGGAAAACTGATACGTGTGGGTAGTTGAGAGGTAACGAAAATGGTCCACTGAGTAGGTAGGTAGTTAGTTAATCTAACAATTTAGTCAACTCCTTTTATGTCAATAACTGGGTGGATGAAACCAATTGGTTGCTCACCAGAGTTATTCTCCACACTGGTATTTATATACTGTGATAGAGCGTGCTCGGTAGTAGACACATACACTACCGATCAACCAACACACAAAAAAGGACACTGGTGGAAAAAAAGAAAAGCGGAAACTAAGAACTGGGATGAAGAACGGCATAGCGAACGAAGGGGCTTGAAGACAGTAAAAGATCTCCACCAGCAAGAACCGCTCTCAAAAATTAAGCAAATAGAAGAGGGACTCCAAGAAGAAATCAGCACCTTTGTCTAATAACACACAGTAAGTGAGCAATTGTATTTCTAAACCCCAGTTTAGTGATAGCATATAAACTAGATCCAGCTAAATTAGGCCTACACTGTGGTCTAAAACCTAGCCTCAACTCATAGCTTAACAAAGGCTAAGGTAAATTACCCTAACCTAATTTGGTGAGGAATCCTACTGTGGACCTCAATTTACTTTGCCCGCTCTGGACTATTTCCGGAATCTCTAGGCTGACCCCTACAAGGCTAGGTTTAACCTACTCTACAGTTAGACTGGAGATATTAGGGGTGGGTTAATTGGGGACCAATTTAGACAGAGCATTTTTCATACGAAAGAACTTTGAATAAAATATTCTTTTTCCTTGTGGATTTGCATCATATATATATATGATCACCTGAAGATCCACACCCCAGCCTTTTTCAGTTAGCTTAAAAGGCTAACTAACGAAAATATCACGACCTAACCTAACCACTCGTCAAGGGGTACAGTTGACCTTACGATTGGTTAGGTTAGGTCGTGATATTTTCATTAGTTAGCCTTATAAAGCTAACTAAAAAAGGCTGGGGTGACGGATCTTCAGGTGATCATATATATCACCCAAATAATTTTGGCATATGAAAAATCCGCCGTTATGCGTTTATATATATGCGCCTCAGTGGTGTAGTGTTTGACATCGCTGACAACAAATCCATCGGCCCCGGGATCGAGACCCGGTGACAGTAGGCGGCGCGCAGCAAAACCCAGCTGTTCACCTTTCCATACAATAAAAATGGGTTGTTTGATAAATGGGTACCCTGGGTAGCCTAGTGGTTAAGACATTCGGCTGCTGATCGGGAGGTCGTGAGATCGAGTCCGGGCGAGGACTTTGTAGTTTCTGACTGCCCGTGGAGGGGCGTGATTTCAAGTTAAACTGTAGGTCTAAGGTGGAGTGACAAGCTTGACCTTCGTCAGAATGAACCATTCAGGAGGAAGCAAAACCAAGGTTATATTGCTAAATATTAATAAATACTAATGTTTCCGAGGCCTATTTTACAAGTAGTTTTATTTGTAATTCATAATAATCCAAAATTTAACAATTTCCCATTCTGGGCCTACTTTTACTTAGTCTTCTATATGCGGAGTATGCCCCATTGTCCCGATTCAAATGAGACCTGTTTATCGGTTTTAACAATGTGTAAACAGAAGCATTAAGATCAAGAATAGGTCCGAGTCTAGTGTAAATTTTCATGGTGTGTTATAGTAATTTAGAGTAGTTATCCCTTGAATTTCATAGAAAATGTAAAAAAAAACTTTGCTATGTAAAAGGGTTTTTTTTTTTTTCTTATTGATTTCGGGATCCCAGTTGACTAACCTTACAATTATGAGATGGATATATATACTATATAGCTTAATCTACAGGGTGTCCCATAAGTCCGGCATCATAGGAAAAATAATAAAAAAAGGCAAAACAGAAGCTTTTATTTACAGAACGTGCTCAATATGTCCACCATTGTTTTCAATACACAAATTCAGACGTGATACCCAGTCAGCAAGCACACGGTGAATGATGTCAGGAGTAATGGTGTTACATGCCTCAATAATGCGTTGCCGCAAATGTTCAACACTCCTAATTTTCTCTGCGTATACCAGCGCTTTCAAGTGGCCCCAGAGATAAAAATCTAGTGGCGTGAGATCCGGGCTTCTAGCTGGCCATTCCACAGGCCCTCGACGTCCTATCCAATGACCAGGGAATTGTTGGTGCAGGTATTCCGTTACTTGGGTGCTGTAATGTGCAGGAGCGCCGTCTTGCTGGAACCATGTTGGGAAATTTCCTTCTTCGTTCAAGACACTGTGAAATGCTTCTTCCTTGAGTATACGTAAGTAGGTGCCTCCAGTGACATGTTCATCGAAAAAGAGGGGGCCTATGATGCGATCCTTCCAAATGCCACACCATACCATCACCCGAGATGCACCTTGTTCCTTTGAAGAGGTATACCAGTGAGGGTTGTTTTGACACCAGTAGCGGGTGTTCTCTCGATTTACCTCACCATTTCCATAAAAAACAGTCTCGTCACTGAGCAGAATGGTGGATGGGAAATTGGCATCCCGAGCGTTGTTCCGTAGCCCATTCACAAAATTCCATCCGCCGGTTTGCATCATCTTCGTTTAATTTCTGTAGGATCTGAGGTTTATATGGATGCCATTTGTGAGCCTGAAGAATGCGATGGATGCTACTTTTCGACACTCCTGCCTCGGCGGACAATCGCCGAAGAGACTTATTGAAACTTCTGTTAAAATGAGCCAGGATAGCAGTAGCTGTATCATCGTCAGTGGACCTCCTTGAAGGTCCACTGCGTGGTTTATCTTCTATGGATCATGTTTCCTTAAACTTTGCAACAAGTCTGCTAACACAACTCTGTGTTATTGGCTCGCGGTCTGGATACAGTCTGTTAAATTCAGCAGCGGCCTCTCTCTGACTCCGATTTCCTATGAGTACAATTATCTGGATTCGTTCTTCCTTGCTCACATACATTATGGCCTGTAGAAAGAGAGAAATATGAATAATTATTGTTTGTAGAAATAGAAAAATATTAATTTCTCCTATGATGCCGGACTTATGGGACACCCTGTACTATATCCAAGCAGAGCTGCATTAATCAGCCTAGTCATCGTATCGCTTTGGGATAATAATGGCTCTTCCTCTTCTAGATTTTTTAACAAAAGCTTAAATGTTTGAATCTAATATTAAATATGATCATCATAAAATATTACACCTCTTTTTTTCCCTAACAAACTTAAAGAAAGTTTGTTTATGATTATATACAGTAGGTAATAATTAGCAGTTGCCATAGAATTAAACTACTGAACTTTTGGCTTCGTCGAAAGGTGAAAAAAAAAGTTAGGTGTATAAAAAAAGGAGTCAACTGGTAAAACTTAAAAAATATCATAAAAATAATAAAGGTGTAAATGTGAATTTATCACATGAATGATGATAAGTTCCATTTCTTAAAGGCTGACATTTTAGTCCCCTAATTAGCCTCGCAATAATGGGAATAAAAACTAATAAACATAACTGTTTTTTAATATACTTTAAAATATAGTATTAACATTTAAAAATGTGGTGAGTTTGTTTTTTCAAGGTATGATTTTCTAATAAAACTCACTGGGGATAGCTGGGTTGGGTCCAGTGAGGCCAACCCTGCCTCTAGCCAACCCACTGACTACGGCCTTAGAATAAAATTAATCTCCAAATGAACCTTCTTATTTGACAGTAAAGGTGTCGCTCACCTTTTGTGCCCAAACTGAAAGCTGTGAAAGTTTCCATTAAATTCCTCGTACTCGGGAGTTTTCTAAAGTCTCCAAGACTTTGGAAGTCAAAGTTTCTGAAGAAGTGTAGATCAAAGCAAACTCGTAAACAAGCAAAGGTTGACTCTTTAAATATGAATTAAATGTTATTAAATGAATGTGTACGATGCTTTGGAAATTGTACTGTACCTCATTCTAAAGTACATTTCAAAGGAATATATTTTTTTTTAACTTTTACATTTGGAGAGTGTTAGAAAATCTAGAAGAGGAAGAGCCATTGTTGTCCCAAGACAATATGATGACTAAGCTGATTGATGCAGCATTGCTTTTATATATTAAGTTAAGGTGTATATATATATATATATATATATATATATATATATATATATATTATATATATCTCTCTCTCTCATAATTGTAAGGTTAGTAAAAAATTCACTTAATTTAGAGCTAGCATTTTTGGGCTCTTGTGGCATCATTGCTTGGGCACTCTTGTGGCATCATATTTTTGTGGGCACTGGCACGTTTTTTCTACTCGTTTGTTGAATGGGGCACTTACAGGGCGTGGTCTTATCGAGAGCTCTCTTGTAATTCAGTTTGGTTGTTTAGATAAAAGATTGTTGCATCGTGCAATGGTGCAGGTTGTGTTGTTGCAAGGTTTAGAAAGAAGACAATAAATAGTGCCCCTTTTGTTTTTTATCTTAATTTTATGCAACTGAGGCCTAAGGTAGGCCCACATCGAGTCAGCAACCCTGAGGTAGGACCTAATAGGACCTCCAAGTCCGTAAGTTTTAGTCTAGCTTAACTTGGGCTGTAGGATGAGGTGGCCCTTCAGAGCTTGGCCGTTCAAGGCTCAGCTGGGATTCTGAACCCAATAATAACATGGTCCTTCGAAACCGGATTCTAGCCCAAGACTGAGTCAGTGACTATTTTTCGGCAAAGTTCTGATTGTGCAAATTGTAGCCCAAGTTAGGCCTGGACGGGTTGAACATAATTGAGTTAAGGTCCTAGGGTAGAAAGTTTGGTCGCCCAATTGCGAAACTTGGCCGCTAGTCTGTCGTTGTTTAGGGCCTACATTTTTACCGGTTTGGTTAATTTTGGTTTTATCGTTCATAGGCGAAGGTTGCAGACTTGAGTGCGCTACTTACTTGGGTGGAAAATTTGGTATTCCATACTGGTGGTTGGTCAGTACCCCAACCAAGCAATTCAGTATATTTGAAAAAGCAAAATTTGAGTTTGATCAGTTATTTGGCATTGAGTCCAATTGTTGTTTGCATTGAAGATGAGTGCAGTTGAATTGAACAAGTTTAGAAAAAGGAGAAGCACCTACAAAGGTCTAATTACAAAGATCATTGCCAATATAGATTCTGCCATAGAGCAAGATGATTTAAGCTTAGTAACTGCGCAGCTTTCCATATTATAAACTAAAAAGGTTGCTTTAAGCGAAGTAAATGTTAAAATTGAGGCTCTTATTGAAGAGGATGAAATAGAAAATGACATAATTTACTTTGAAGAGATTATTGATGACAAATAAAACATGCCACAGAGCAAGAGAGTTTTAGCAACTCAGTACAGTTAGAGACCATGTCTAATAATGAAACACAGCCCTCAACAAATAGTGTTTGTGAAGTTAAGGTTAACAGATCTGCAGTTCAATTACCGAGGCTTGTACTCAAAACGGTTTTCAATCAGCAGTTCATTCTAGTCAAGTGTTAAGTGCGGTGGAGATGTTTAATTATTTGCAGTCCCTCTTGGAAGGGGAAGCAGCAAAGACAATAGCAGGATTAGCATTAGCAGAGGCTAATTATAATGTGGCTTGGGATATATTAAAGAAACGATTTGGTAAGCCAGAGATCTTAATTAAAAGCCACCTCCGTGAACTTTTAGCTATACCTCCTGTTAATAATCCCAATAGTGTCAAGGAGTTGCGGCAGTTGTATGATGAATTTGAAGTTAGAACTAGGTCCATGGACAACGTTGGTGTGGGAATGGAAAGGTATGGTGTAATGTTGTTGTTGTTTAGCCGATCAGCCCACCCTGATCATAATGTGTTCAATTGTTTATGGTGTGTCCTGGCACAGGTGGCAGGTGTCGTCTCTGGAGCTATCTAGTCTGTGTTTATATGTCCGTAAGTTGGGGTGATGTCCACATCGGAATCGTACTAAGTTAACTCGATCCGATCTGCTCAGGCTGATCTCTGACCTGTTAATGGGTGGCGGCTTCGCACCTAGGACCGCATTCGGACCGAGTCGTGTCAGTGCTTTGTGGGTTAGGTATGTGTGTGTGTTTTCTGTACTGTGTGGTCTGTGGGGCGTGGTATGGAATGGAGTATTTGGTTATAATATGTCTCTGGTGTTACCTTAATGGTGCGAGGTGTCGGTGGATGATTGTACATGTAGTGGCAAGGGTGTTGTGGGTTAGTTGTCGCTGCTGCCATGAATTGTGTTCCCCTCATGTCTAAATGTTCTCTAACTTTCATTATTTTTGTTTCTGTGTGCAGGTGTTCTATTGGTGGTGTTTGAGTGCATCCTGTAATGATGCGAAGTGCGTTGTTTTTGTATTGTATGTAAGGTGTTTGTGTGTGTGTGTGAGATAATGGGTGCCCAGCATGGGCTAGCATAGTCCATAACTGAGCGAATATATTTTTATATGAGTGATGTTGTTTCCTGTTGGTGTCCAAAGTTTGTGCCTGTAAGTACTCTAAACGTGTTAAGTCTTGACGTACATTTGTTTTTAATGTCCTGAATGTGGTTTGCAAAAGATGATGGTGTGTTGTATGTGACCCCAAGTATTTTGGTCCTGTGAGTGTGTGGAATGTTGGTGGTGTTTAGTGTAAGCTGTGGAGTTATCTGGTGTTCTTTTGTATTCCTTGTAAGCAAGGTGATGGTTGATTTTGTGGGCGCTACTTTGAGTCTATTGTGTGAGAGCCAGCCTTGTATACTGTTTATGTATGTTTGTAGGTTATGTGTAGCGGTGTCGATGTTGTTGTGGGTGGATGTTAGAGTGATGTCATCTGCATAGGATGATAAGGTAAGCTTGTTATCTATGGGTGTTGGAATGTCATGCATGTATAAGTTGAAGAGTGTTGGTGAGAGAACAGAGCCTTGAGGACCCCGTTCGGAAAAAGCTTGTTTTTTGGATGACTTGCCATTAAATGTGACATGTGAGTATCTTCCTGAAAGATAGTTGCTCAGCCACCTTTTGGTGTTGTGCATGTTGTGTTGAGTATTTTGTTTATGAGAGGGAAGCGTGGGATAGCATCAAATGCTTTACTGATGTCTATTATTGCTAATAGTGTACGTTGAGCTGGTCTTCTGGAGTTGATGCCATCCATGATGTGCTGCGTGAGGTTAGTGAGTAATGTCATGGTGAGTGGTGAGGTCTGATCCATGTTGAGTAGGCGATAGTGGTATGTGTGGGTTGGTGATTGTAAGATTAGTCTTTCTGCTACTTTGGGAGGTGTGCATAGTAAAGTAATGGGTCTGTAGGAAGTTGGTTCTGTTGGATTTTTGTTTGGTTTGAGGAGTGTAATAATTTTACCTTGTTTCAATATGTCAGTAATAATACAGTGTTGGTATGAATATGTGCTGATATTTGTGAGAGCTAGTATTCCCTGTGGGCCAAGTGTTTAAGGTGTATGTTGGATATGTTGTCTGGTCCAGTAGCCTTCGAATTCTTAATGGTTTTGATGATCTTGGTGGTCTGATCTGTATTGAAGGGTGTAATGGTCGTGTCGAGTCTGTAGGTTTTCTTGTGTCTGGCTGTTTGTCTGTCCGCGTGTTTCTGGTTGTTGTCTCTGTTTAAGTGACTTATCTTTGCGTAGTGATTAAATAGAATGTTAGCTTCTTGTGTATATGTTGGGATATTATTTTGGCTGCGACAGATAGCCGCGTGTGAGGTGTGAATGCCTCTGTTAGAGTGGGTAATGCTGCTTATAGTCTTGTATATCCTGGATGTATATGTGGGGTGGTTTATTGTTGTTATGAATTCCCTAAATGTTTGTTTTTTCTTTGAGTTTGTTTATTTCTGTGTTGAGCTGTTGTATCTGCTGTTTTATGGTTTCTGTGTGTGGTGTTTGTGTGTATGTTTGCGGTTGTTACGTTGCCTTATGAGGTGGGTTATTTCTCTAGTGTAATTTGGGTTGTATTTCCTAATGTTGCCCTTGGGTATGTATTTGTTTGCATTATTGATAATCTGATTAAATGTCTTGAGTGTTGTATTGATGTTTGATGGGTGTCAGTGGCGGTTCCTCATATGGGCAATATGGGCAGCCGCACAGGGCGGCATTTGTGGAGGGGCGGCATGAGCGCCTGCAAAAAATAAAAATAAAATAAGAATAAATAAATAAAGAAATAAATAAAAATAAAAATAAATAAAATATTTATGTGATAGAGCATTTGTACAATTTAGAAATTTGATTCTCTAGTTTATTTATGGCAGTTGTGCAATTTAATTGTATTTTTCCTGTTCATAGTATCATAATTACATTCTCTTAAGTGAGTTATTCTATTTACGTGATGAAGGATTTGTAAAATTCAGAATTTGAGTCTTTGTTTTGGTTCTGAAGTTCCAACAATTAGTCCAATAAAAAGTTATTTTGTGAAAGTTATGTCTGTCCTTATTTTGGGGGATTCGAATGGTGTGTGTTGGCGAACAGGGGGGGGGGGGCGCTGAAGGTGAGGTTCGCCCAGGGCGTCATGTAAGCTAGGACCGCCACTGATGGGTGTGCTGTTTAATGTGGTGAATTGTTCTTCAGTCTGTATTTTGAACTGTTCCCAATCAGCTTTCTTGTAATTTCTGTAAGTGTGCCTAAGGCTGTTGTGGCAGAGTGTAGAACGTATTGTAATGATGATGGGCAAGTGGTCTGATGACAGTTTTTCTGTTCTCCAGTGTGTGTGTGTTGCTAATGAGGGGGAACAGAACGTTATGTCTGGGGAGGAATTTGAGTATCCTGCTTGATGTGGTATGTGTGTATGTTCTTCTGTATTGTTAAGAATGAAGAGGCTGTTTAGTTGTGTGGCTATGTGGCGCCTCTGGTGTTGCTTTGGTTGGGTGCAGGTACCAACTAGTGTCTTTAGCGTTGAAGTCTCTCATAAGATGACATTAGGAGAGAGACCAGATTGTGTAATTGTGGATTGTAATTGGCTGATACCAGAGGTGAACTATCTGGTGGGATGTAAATGTTGGTTAGTGTGTGTTGTGTTTTGCGCGTGTTTTAATGTTAACTGCCTGTATTTCTATCGTGTTATCTGCTTGGATTGTTTTTGTAATGTTTTGGGTAGCATCACTGTAGCTAAGCTTTTACGTAAGTGATGAGTCCACCCCCGTTACCCTAGTAGGATTTTGACGGATCGCGTGAAGTCCGGGATGGTGGGTGTTTTGTGTGCGCGTTTTAGTTGTTTCTTGTACAAGTGCTATGTGAATGTTGTGTTTGTGTACGAATTCCCTAAGCTTAGGCTGACCATATTTCCTTGAGACAAAAACGGGACATTGGGATGGCAAAAAAAAGGGACGGGGTTATGTAATATTCTGTATTCATGGAAAAGTAAGTACATAAATCGGGACAAAATTGACATTTTATTAAAACGACGGGACGGCCAGGAAATATAGAACAAACGGTACGTATGGTCAGCCTACTAAGCTGCATGATTTGTTTGTGAGGCCCATCTACGTTGTACTGTAATATTTAATAATATACTTCTGTATGTGTCTCACGGTGCTATTGTGTCTAATATCTTTGTGTATGGTGACGTGTAAGTTGTAGTGGGGCCTGGATTAGTCTTAATGTTGCCGGAGAGTAAGGGTAGTCCGAGGAATACGCAATGCTCCCCGTAATGAAAAAAATAGCACGCTGAGAATAGGTCCGGCCCCGGGAGCCGATCGGCACTCTGACCGTGCCACGCTGTTATTTTTATTTATTTGTTGGGTTCAAAATCCCAGCTGAGCCGTGAACGGCCAAATTCTAAAGGGCCAGTTCTACCTACAGCCCAAGTTAAGCTAAAATTAAAACTTACGGATTTGAGATCCTATTAGGTCCTACCTCAGGGTTGCTGACTCGATGCGGGCCTACCTTAGACCTTAGTTACATGAATTTAATATAAAACAAAAGGGGTACTATTTATGGTCTTCTTTCTCAACCTTGCAACAACAACGCAACCTGGACTATTGCACGATGCAACAATCTTGTATCTAAACAACCAAACTGAATTGCAAAGGAGCTCTCTATCTGTTATTTTATTTATTTGTTCGGGTTCGAAATCCCAGCTGAGCCGTTGAACGGCCAAATTCTAAAGGGCAAGTTCTACCTAAAGCCCAAGTTAAGCTAAATTAAACTTTACGGATTTGAGATCCTATTAGGCCTACTGAGGTAACCTCAGGGTTGCTGACTCGATGCGGGCCTACCTTAGACCTTAAATTACATGAACTTAAAAGGTAAACAAAAGGGTACTATTGTGGTCTTCTTTATGAACCTTGCAACAACAACGCAACCTGGACTATTGCACGATGCAACAATCATGTATCTAAACAACCAAACTGAATTGCAAGAGAGCTCTCTATCAAACCACACCTTTACGTACGACCTTCCACAAACGAGTAGAAAGAACGCGCAGCATCCCAAAATGATGCCAACAATGTGACCAAACAACGATGCCACAAGAGCTCAAAAATGCTAGTTCTAAATTAATTTTATTTTTCACTAACCTTACAATTATGAGATGGATTATATACACCTTAACTTAATATATATACAGCAATGCTGCATCAATCAGCTTAGTCATCGTATCGCCTGGGACAAACAATGGTTCTTCCTCTTCTAGATTTTCTAACACTCCCCACCGAAGAGGCATTGTTGTCATTACCTTCTGCAAGGTTAGCCAAGCCTTCTTCATGAGGCTGTAACTCAAATGTTTCATCTTGACTATCTGTGTTTTTGCTGATTTCTAAAGCATAGAGTTTTTGTATAGGTCTCTTTAACTTTCCTCCTGAAGTCTTTACCAGTGCAGACCTAACTAAATTGTCTTGCCAACAAACAACTCTTCAATTATGCCAAGCTTCCAGCATTGCCTTGTCTTTCATCCCCAATCATTACCACTTCTCCCACCTTGATACAATTTGCATTGGAGCCCTTTACCTTGCCTGATGGGTAATAATTGAGTTCTGACAAGTATTCCATCTGCCACCTCTTCCATAACTGATCTTGTAGCTCTTCAAGGTACCTGAACCGTCTGGTTAACTCTCCTTGAGTGCTCTGGATGGGCTGCAAGTCTTCTGGCACACTGGGGTTTGATGTTAATCGTTTACCACAAAGAAAATGATTTGGTGTCAATGGCTCTGCATCCTGCCTACTGTTGTAAACAAAAGTGATAGGCCTACTGTTCACCATTGCTTCTACTTAACATAAAACAGTAGAGAATTCTTCTTTGCTCAAATGAGCATTAGCTAAAAGTTCTTTAATGGACACTTTACACTTCTCACTAGCCTTTCCCAAAATCCTCCCCACCATGGTGCTCTCTCAACAATAAACTCCCACTGTACCCCTTGGTGTGAAAAGTAGGATTGGAATCCTTCCTCTTTTAGCAAGGACCAAATTTCTTAGTTCCTTTGCAGCCTTTTTGAAGGTTTTTGCATTATCCGATATGATTTTATTTGGGAAACCCCTTCTGTTCACAAACCTTTTAAAGGCCAAAAGAAATACATCACTACTTAAGTTGCTTACCAACTCAAATGGATTGCTCTGGTGGTAGCACAGGTGAAAAGACATATATAACCTTTGTTAGACTCCCCTCGCTCATACACATAGACTGCGCCCTGCAAAGTCTACTCCCACTACATCAAATGGGGCAGTATAGACACACCGTTCTCTTGGAAGTGGAGCCACCTTTTCATAATAAGGCTTTGCACTCCAACGCTTGCAAACCACACATTTATGCAAGACCTTTTTCACTACTTGTCTAATTTTGAGAATCCAAAATTGTTGTCTAATCTCTATTATCACTTCTCTAACTCCAGCATGTAACAGTTATGATCAGTATCCAGATCAAAGGTCCACAAAGTGCCCCCAGAAGGTAGCAAAATTGGATGTCTTTTCTCCTCTGGAAGCCCAGAAAACTGTAGTCTACCTCCTACTCTCAATAAATCCTGATCCAAAAACACATCCAAACCCTTGAGCGCAGAATGTGTTGGTAGAACCTGTAATGGATGGCTGGTGAGCAATTCCCGCTCTTCACCAAATTTTTCCTTCTGCGCATATACCACCCAGTATTTCCTGGCTTGCCGAATCTCATTACTGTTCAGAATTCCTTCCCTTCTTGTTTCTCCCTTAATGTTGTTGGTAAATCTATATATCCATGCTGTCACTCTTAACAATCTTTCAGACTGCTAATGTCCTCAAGCCTCAATATGGGGTCCTGCTGCATAACTTGACAACTGTTCACAGCGCATTTTCTCACCTCACTCACCCATGCTTCTTCAGCCTGGCATTCTCCTACAATAGACTGATTAGAAGGCCAGTTTTCACTTCCAAGTTCTAGCCACTCTGGCCCATTCCACCACAAACTTGATTGTGAAAGATCTTTCACTGAAATTCCTCGTGTTGGTAAATCAGCGGGGTTTTGGATGCCTGGACAATGCTTCCATTGCTTGGGATCTGTGTGCGCTTGAATTTCTCCCCCTATTGGCAACAAATGGTTTCCATTTCCTTGCCTGACTTCTTAACCAGTGCCAAACTATAGTGGAGTCTGTCCAATAATAGCTTGGAATTTCATAGAGGGCCAAAGACTTTCGCACTGTAATTGCAAGCCGACTAGCAATAACGGCACCCATCAATTCCAACCTTGGAACAGAAAGCCTTTTCAAAGGTGCTACTCTACTCTTTGCAGCAACCAACCTGCAACTTACTTCTTCTTGCAATGCGCCTCTTATATAAATACAAGTTGCATAGGCTTCCTCACTTGCATCACAAAAGATGTGCAGCTCCAAATTGTCTGGACTATTGTTCAACTCTCCAAAGTACCATCTTGGGATTTCAATGTCTCCAAGATGTGCCAATTCTTTGAACCAATATTTCCACCTTACCACCATATGATCAGGTAACTCTTGGTCCCAACCAAGTCCAATTTCCCAGAGGCTCTGAAACCAAATTTTTGACTTTATCACAAATGGAGCCAGGAATCCAAAAGGATCAAAGACCTTCGAAGCCAAACTAAGAGCTGTCCGTTTTGTCCACCTTGTCTCATTCTCAGCCAGCTCTACTAAAGATTTCCCATTGAAGGAAACAAATCATCATCTTGCTGCCAAACGATGCCTAGCACCTTTGCGTCTATTGCCCACAACTCCTTAATACCAGAATCCTCAATACTTTCTGCTGCGTCAGGTACTACAGAGGAATGACTCATAAACTCTTGTAATTGCGAATGATTGGTCTGCCATTTTCTGAGCTCCATGCCAGCCTCCCTCATTATAGCTCTAGCCTCCATGAATATCTGTTTAGCCATTTCTGTATTATCCACGGAACATAGCAAATCATCAACATAAAAATTTTTCCTTATGTGTTCAATAGTGTTAGGATAGACTTCAGAATATTTCTTAAAATGGTACTGCATAGTAGCTGCCAACAGAAATGGACTAGAGCTGAGGCCAAACAACACTGACTTCATTCTATATGCTTGAACCTTAGGTTCATTTTCCAACAAGTCTTTCGTATCCACCCACAGATACCTTACTGCATCTCTGTCCTCTGGTTTTAACTTTATCCGCAAAAAGCTTGCTTCACATCTGCAGTCAATGCTACTCTACCAAACCTGAATCTCAGTAACAAGGAAAATAAATCTGCATTTAAATTTGGCCCAGCATCCAACAGTCATTCAAGGACACACCACCTTTGTCCTTGGCTGAGCCATCAAAAACTACCCTCAGTTTGGTGGTAGTTTGTCTCGCCGTACCACTGCATGGTGTGGCAGATAATGTGCCTCCTGGCTCACCAGCTCACCTTGCACCCTTTCAGCATAGCCCTCCCTTACATAACTTAGGATGGCCTCATCGTATTCAATTAACAACTCCTCATTTTTCTTAGCCTGTACAATGAAGTCTCCAACCTCCGATTAGCTAGCTGAAGGTTTGAACCGGGTTTGCAAGAATCCTTCCATGGTAGGCCAACTTCATAGCAACCATCTCTAAACCCAATCCCTTTTCAAAGTGCTCTAAAACATCATTGTTCACTGTACTTGCCTGGTTGTCCTTTATACCAATAGATTCAAGTTCCCAAAATGCTTTCAAATGCCTTTCCAGACCATGGCTGTTCTCCTCAATCTTAACAAAGAGAGCCTTAACTTCCATTTCATTGCAATAACTACCATGTAGCATCCAGCCTAGCTTACTTTCAATAGCTACTGGGCCTTGAGATGTACGGACAATATTACCAGTGATGAAGTCCCAATAATAGTCAGCTCCAATCAAAAGACTAATATCTTCTGTTCCCTCAAACTTATTATTGCCCAAATTAATTCCTTTAACTTGCAATTCTTGGACACATGCCATATCTAAACAAGTAGTGACTGGAGCACAAAGTTCCTCAATCTCTACAGCTTGGACCTTGATAGTGGGACTTTGCGGTAACAACCCTTTAACCAGAACTTCTACCTTCTTAAATTGGTTCGGTTTTGAACGGAACCCCCAAACCCAGAAATTCTTAAATTTTCCCTCTTAAGTTCTTTAAACTTCAATTTCTGGAAATTCTGGTCTTAATAAAACTACACTGGCTACCACTATCAAAAACACTCTTACAGTAGCTTCTCCCTCATTCCCAATTAATAAGGCTGCAGTTGTTTGCAATAATCCCCCTTTACTTTTACTCCCTTGCATAGCAGTGGCATGTGCCACTGATGTCTCTACTTCTGGGTAGGCCTACTAAGAGTGTTTTCACACAATAATGGCTGATGCCTACCATGACATTTTTTGCACAAAATTTTAAACTTACAAAACCTTGCTCTATGACCTTTCAAAAAACATTTAAAACATGCTGTGGACTTAGTTACCCTGTCCTTTCTCTCCTCAAAGGGTAAGGCCTCAGCCACCTCACATTTATATGACTTGTGGTTGCCTTCGCAAAATATACATTCCTTGATTCCCTTTAATTTATTCTCAGAAGAGGCATGTAGAGCTGACACTGTACCTGGGCTATTCCTTTTTGTGGAAACTTTGGTGCTGTGCCTGCCTTTGTCCTCTTGTTTACCATCCCACTGTGCAAACTCAACTCCCTCTCGTCTTGCTAATTCTGTGCCTAAAAGACTTAACATCTGCTGAAGGGGGATGTACACATGTTCTGCAGAGTGTCCCCTACTTAATTCAAGCAAAATTGAGCTAGGCAATTTAGACTCCAGTGTAGGAACAACATTATACCATACTTTTCCATTCCTACACCCAAGTTGTCCAGAGACATAGTTCTAATTTCAAATTCATCATAACTGCCGTAACTCCTTGACACTATTAGGATTATTAACAGGAGGTATAGTTAAAAGTGCACGGAGGTGGCTTTTAATTAAGATCTCTGGCTTACCAAACCGTTTCTTTAATATATCCCAAGCCACATTATAATTAGCCTCTGTTAATGCTAATCCTGCTATAGTCTTTGCTGCCTCCCCTTCCAAGAGGGACCGCAAATAATTAAACTTCTCCACGGCACTTAACACTTGACTAGAATGAACTGCTGATTGAAAACTGTCTGCCCATCCTTGCCATTCCTGAATACTCCCAGAAAATGTTTTGAGTACAAGCCTCGGTAATTGAACTACAGATCTGTTAACCTTAACTTCACAAGCATCATTTGTTGAGTGTTGTGTTTCATTATTAGACCTGGTCTCTAACTGTACTGAGCTGCTAAACTCTTTTGCTCGGAGGCCTACGTTAGTCATATCATCAATAATCTCTTCAAAGTAAATTGTTATTTTCTATTTCATCCTCTTCTATAAGAGCCTCAATTTTAACATTTACCTCACTTAGAGCAACCTTTTTAGTTTCTAATATGGCAAGCTTCGCAGTCACTAAGCGTAAATCCTCTTGCTCTATGGCAGAATCTATAGTGGCAATGACCTTTGTAATTAGACCTTTGTAGGCACTTCTCCTTTTATAAATTTGTTCAATTCAGATGCACTCATCTTCAATGTAAACAACCCTTGGGCTCAATACCAAATGAGCTGAATTGGCAGAAATACTTAACCAAACTGATCAAACGCAAATTTTACTTTCAAATAAACTGAATTGCTGAGTGGGGTACTAACCAAACACCAGTATGGAATACCAAATTTTCCACCCCAGGACCTTAATTCAATAATGACCCAAAATTAACCAAACCAGAAAAAATATAGGCCAAAAACGACCGACGACTGGCCAAGTTTCGCAATTGGGCGACCAAACTTTACCCTGGACCTTAATTCAATAAAACCCAAAATTAACCAAACCGGAAAAAAAGTAGGCCAAAAAACGACAGACGACTGGCCAAGTTCGCAATTGGGCGACCAAACTTTTTACCCTGGGACCTTAACTCAATAATACTCAACCCGTCTAGGCCTAACTTGGGATACAATTTGCACAATCAGAACTTTGCCGAAAAATGGTCACTGACTCAGTCTTGGGGTAGAAATCCGGTTCTGAAGGACCATGTTATTTTATTTATTTGTCGGGTTCGAAATCCCAGCTGAGCCGTGAACGGCCAAATTCTAAAGGGCAAGTTCTACCTAAAGCCCAAGTTAAGCTAAATTAAACTTTACGGATTTGAGATCCTATTAGGTCCTACCTCAGGTAACCTCAGGGTTGCTGACTCGATGCGGGCCTACCTTAGACCTTAAATTACATGAACTTAAAAGGTAAACAAAAGGGTACTATTTGTGGTCTTCTTTATGAACCTTGCAACAACAACGCAACCTGGACTATTGCACGATGCAACAATCATGTATCTAAACAACCAAACTGAATTGCAAGAGAGCTCTCTATCAAACCACACCTTTACGTACGACCTTCCACAAACGAGTAGAAAGAACGCGCAGCATCCCAAAATGATGCCAACAATGTGACCAAACAACGATGCCACAAGAGCTCAAAAATGCTAGTTCTAAATTAATTTAATTTTTCACTAACCTTACAATTATGAGATGGATATATATACACCTTAACTTAATATATATACAAGCAATGCTGCATCAATCAGCTTAGTCATCGTATCGCCTTGGGACAACAATGGTTCTTCCTCTTCTAGATTTTCTAACACTATCAGACCACACCCTGTACGTACGACATCCCACAAACGAGTAGAAAGGACGCGCAGCGCCCCAAAATGATGCCACCAGCGTCCCAAACACTGATGCCACAAGAGCCCAAAAATGCTAGCTCTAAATTAAGTGAATTTTTCACTAACCTTACAATTATGAGATGGATATATATACACCTTAACTTAATATATACAAGCAATGCTGCATCAATCAGCTTAGTTATCATATCGCCTTGGGACAACAATGGTTCTTCCTCTTCTAGATTTTCTAACACACGCAACAGGCCGTCGACTGCCAGTCTGGCCAACGTAGACAGCCCGCTGCACGGAGATTTGAGGAAGTTTGGCCACCAGCGCGTTGATGTTTTGGTTTGACGTCGCCTCTTCTTCGCGTTGACGTGTCCCGCGCTGGAGGGATACAGTCACTGTTAGAAGCTTCCTCGTCAGCTGCTAACACTTTTCTCACGTTCTAGCTAACTGTTCAGAGGTTTTTTATAAACAAATCTCAGTTTTCTGCTCAAAACGGCTCTTTCTAATTTTAAAATTGATTATATTCAAGGAAGGAAGATGTTTACTTCTATTTTGCGGCAACAGTTGATGATATTTGTTACTTTATTGATTAATGAAACTGATTAGGCTCTTCAAATTATAAGAGATTTCTTTTGTAATAATTGATAAATACGAAACACAAAACGTATATGCAAACAGGATGATGATGCTTAGACTACTAAAGTTGAAGTAGTTTTCTTTCTCATATATTGTATCGACGTAATACTGTAAATATATATCAAGTTTCTGCATAAATAAACTTGCGTTTCACAGAAAACAAAGACTTCCCGCAATTTTCTATCACATCCAAACAGTCCAAACGGTGTAATGTTGGTTACTATACTGGAGTCTAAATTGCCTAGCTCAATTTTGCTTGAATTAAGTAGGGGACACACTACAGAACGTGTACATCCCCCTTCAACAGATGTTAAGCCTTTTAGGCACAGAATTAGCAAGACGAGAGGGAATTAAGTTTGCACATTGGGATGTTAAACAAAGGGACAAAGGCAGTCACAGCACCAAAGTTTCTACAAAAAAGAATAGCCCAAGTACAATGTCAGCTCTACATGCATCCTCTGAAAATAAATTAAAGGGAATCAAGGAATGCATATTTTGCGAAGGCAACCATAAGTCATATAAATGTGAGGTGGCTGAGGCTTTACCTGTTGAGGAGAGAAAGGACAGGGTAACTAAGTCCATAGCATGTTTTAAATGTTTTTGAAAGGTCACAGAGCAAGGTTTTGTAAGTTTAAAATTTTGTGCAAAAAATGCCATGGCCGGCATCAGCCATTATTGTGTGAAAACACTTCTAGCAGGCCTACCCGACAAGTAGAGACATCAATGGCACATGCGACTGATATGAAAGGGAGTAAAAATAAAGGGGGATTATTGCAAACAGCTGCAGCATTACATTGTGTAACACTGATTCTGTTTATATATAATTTTTTTGTTTTTATATGCATTTGTGGGCGCTGAGTCCAAATCTGGCCTTGGTTTGTGTGTATCATCAATGGTTTCAGAGATAATCTATTTTTCATGTTTTACAAAGTATGAAGTTGTTATGGGCGCAGCAACATCAGAATAATCAGGAATTGTTGAGAACAATCCGGATGTCCGTTGACAGTTTCGTGCTCTAGACATTGCCCGAAACTTCCACTGTGCTATATAAAGAAGAGCGCAGAGTCTGAGAAGTCAGTAAGTGTGAGCACACACGGAAAGCAGGTTGTTTGTCTGATGGTTACCAGCACTGAGGTACTGTTTCTGTGCTTCTCTGTGCTGACGATTTGAGTGTTATCGATCCTTTTTTATTGCGAACATTATTTCAGTGTTGTGAATACATCTTTTTTCTGTAATCTGTTGCCGATTTAATAACTCTTCTATATATATCTGCAGGTTATGATTAATGTAGTACAGTTTGGTAAAGAGAGTGGCAACTAGAGCTTGTAAACACTCGCCGGTTATATTCTGTTACGTTTGTGGGTATTACATAGGCCCCAAGCAAGTATCGCACAAGATTGTGAAAGGCACCAAGTTCTGGATCGCGTATCGCTCTATTTTGGTATACCTATGGGTGACCAAGATAAGCCCTGGGCACCCCATGTGATCTGTGGAAGCTGCCGCTCCACACTTGAAGGGTGGCTGCGGGGAGTACGCAAGGCAATGCCTTTGCTGTACCAAGAATATGGAGAGAACCAAAAAGCCACCACGACGATTGCTACTACTGCATGGTAGATGTTTCTAAGTACAGGAAAGTTAAAGGAAGGCAGACTCTTCAGTATCCAAACATAGCGTCGTCCATAGCTCCTGTACCACATGGCGAAGGTCTTCCAATACCACGTCCACCAGAACAGGTATGTATCCATTACTTTACCGTCTGTATTTACAGATGTGGGTCATTATGTGTCGATTTTCTTAGTGCTGATGCTCTTCTACATATATAGCTCTGCCTATATTTTGTTTCTTTGCTTTGCAGGTAAAAATGAGGATGCAGCTAGCTCATCTGAGATGTCAGCTGGTGAGGACAGTCATGATGAAGAATATAGAGTAACTTTCAGTACAAACCCTCACTTTCCAAATCAGAGGGAATTGGACAACTTAGAGATTTAGGTCGACGAAATCAGGGTCTGAGCTTCTGACCTCCAGACTCAAAGTGGAATTTGTTTGGAGAAGACTGCAAGAGCACTGTATACCGAAAGCGGCATGAAGAGTTTGCAAGGTTCTACGATGTCAATGGCTCGCTCTGTTATTGCAGCGAGGTTAATGGTCTATTCACGTTTCACATATACCCTCAGAGTGGCGCCTGTTTATTGACAGTTCAACTCGGAGTTTAAAAGCTGTTCTACTCCACAATGGGAACAAATATCTATCTATACCAGTTGCACATTCTGTTCAAATGAAAGAGGACTATGAAAATGTCAAACAACTGCTCACTCAAATCAGGTATGAACAATATAACTGGGACGTGTGTGGTGATTTCAAAATGATTGGTTTCCTGTTAGGTTTACAAGGAGGGTTTACTAAATATTCATGTTTTCTTTGCCTGTGGGATAGCAGGGCTTCAACTGAGCACTATGAAACAGTTCAGTGGCCTCCACGTGAAGGACTGCAACCAGGAAAATACAATGTACTCAGGGAACCTCTTGTGAAGCCTGACATAGTTCTGCTACCACCTCTCCATATTAAGTTGGGTCTAATTAAGCAGTTGTAACTGCGTTAGATTTTGGAGGGGAAGTTTTCCAACAGATTCGGGTCATGTTCCCTAAACTCTCTGAGGCCAAAGTCAAGGCTGGCATCTTTGTAGGACCACAAGTCAAGGCGCTGTTGAATTCAAAGAACCTTGAAGCCAAGATATGACCGATCGAAAAAGAGGCTTGGTGTGCTCTCCGTGATGTGGTTCGTAGGTTTTTAGGCAACCATAAAGCTCCAAACTATAAGGAGTTAGTGTCAAACTTGATTAAGTGCTATGGCAAAATGGGGTGCCGTATGTCTTTAAAATTACACTATCTGCATTCACATCTCGACTTTTTTCGTGATAATCTGGGCGATGTGAGTGAAGAAATGGCGAAAGATTCCATCAAGATATTTAAACGATGGAGAAAAGGTACCAGGGCCATTGGGATGCTTCCATGATGGGACTACGTATGGTCGCTGATCAGAAAGGATAAGAATGTTCATACGCGGAAGTCGCGTTCTTCAGTGCATTTTTAAGGAACGCACATGCATAACGAGGCTTGTTATTCTCTTATCGGTTCTCCTCATGATATATATTATATCCTTTGCACCATTTTGGGTTTGTCAAACAATTTTGGTTCAATAAACATTAATTTCCAAGTGTTTTTATTTTCAGAAAATATTTGTTAGCCGCCTTTATATACTTTGCCATAAGAAAGTGTGATAACCTATATTTTTGAAACGGTTGATGATAGAGCAAAACCAATAACATTTTTGGAATCCGCGCCCCGAAATCATTAAGAAACGACAGAAAAATCACAATAAACAGAAAAATTTTGTTACCCAGTGTTATTAATTGGGAATGGTGGAGAATCTACTGTAAGTGTGTTGTTTGATACTGGTAGCCAGTGTAGCTTTATTAAGACCAGAATTTCCAGAAAATTGAAGTTTAAAGAACTTAAGAGGGAAAATTTAAGAATTTCTGGGTTTGGGGGTTCCGTTCAAAACCGAACCAAATTTAAGAAGGTAGAAGTTCTGGTTAAGGGGTTGTTACCGCAAAGTCCCACTATCAAGGTCCAAGCTGTAGAGATTGAGGAACTTTGTGCTCCAGTCACTACTTGTTTAGATATGGCATGTGTCCAAGAATTGCAAGTTAAAGGAATTAATTTGGGCAATAATAAGTTTGAAGGAACAGAAGATATTAGTCTTTTGATTGGAGCTGACTATTATTGGGACTTCATCACTGGTAATATTGTCCGCACACCTCGAGGCCCGGTAGCTATTGAAAGTAAGCTAGGCTGGATGCTACATGGTAGCTATTGCAATGAAATGGAAGTTAAGGCTCTTTTTGTTAAGATTGAGGAGAACAGCCATGGTTTGGAAAGGCATTTGAAAGCGTTTTGGGAACTTGAATCCATTGGCATAAAGAACAAACAGGCAAGTACAGTGAACAATGATGTTTTAGAGCAATTTGAAAAAGGGATTGGGTTTAGAGATGGTTGCTATGAAGTTGGCCTCCCTTGGAAGGATTCTTGCAAACCTGGTTCAAACCTTCAGCTAGTTAATCGGAGGTTGGAGACTTCATTGTACAAGCTAAGAAAAAAATGAGTTGTTGTTAATTGAATACAATGAGGCCATCATAAGCTATGTAAGGGAGGGCTATGCTGAAAGGGTGCAAGGTGAGCTGGTGAGCCAGGAGGCACATTATCTGCCACACCATGCAGTGGTACGGCGAGACAAAACTACCACCAAACTGAGGGTAGTTTTGATGGCTCAGCCAAGGACAAAGGTGATGTGTCCTTGAATGACTGTTTGGATGCTGGGCCAAATTTAAATGCAGACTTTTTTCCTTGTTACTGAGATTCAGGTTTGGTTAATTTTGGGTTATTATTGAATTAAGGTCCCAGGGTAAAAAGTTTGGTCGCCCAATGCGAAACTTGGCAGTCGTCTGTCGTTGTTTTGACCTACATTTTACCGGTTTGGTTAATTTTGGGTTATTATTGAATTAAGGTCCCAGGGTAGAAAGTTTGGTTGCCCAATTGCGAAACTTGGCCACTTGTCTGTCGTTGTTTTTGGCCTACATTTACCAGTTTGGTTAATTTGGTTTATTATTCGTAGGCGAAGGTTGCAGACCAGTGCGCCAGTTACTTGGGTGGAAAAATTGGTATTCCATACTGGTGTTGGTTAGTACCCCACCTAGCAATTCAGTTTATTTGAAAGTAAAATTTGCGTTTGATCAGTTCGGTTAAGTATTTCTGCCAATTCAGCTTATTTGGCATTGAGCCCAATTGTTGTTTGCATTGAAGATGAGTGCATCTGAATTGAACAAATTTATAAAAAGGAGAAGCGCCTACAAAGGTCTAATTACAAAGGTCATTGCCACTATAGATTCTGCCATAGAGCAAGAGGATTTACGCTTAGTGACTGCGCACCTTTCCATATGAGAAACTAAAAAGGTTGCTCTAAGTGAGGTAAATGTTAAAATTGAGGCTCTTATAGAAGAGGATGAAATAGAAAATAACATAATTTACTTTGAAGAGATTATTGATGATATAATTAACATAGGCCTCCGAGCAAAAGAGTTTAGTAGCTCAGTACAGTTAGAGACCAGGTCTGATAATGAAACACAACACTCAACAAATGATGTTTGTGAAGTTAAGGTTAACAGATCTGTAGTTCAATTACCGAGGCTTGTACTCAAAACATTTTCTGGGAGTATTCAGGAATGGCAAGGATGGGCAGACAGTTTTCAATCAGCAGTTCATTCTAGTCAAGTGTTAAGTGCCGTGGAGAAGTTTAATTATTTGCGGTCCCTCTTGGAAGGGGAGGCAGCAAAGACTATAGCAGGATTAGCATTAACAGAGGCTAATTATAATGTGGCTTGGGATATATTAAAGAAACTGTTTGGTAAGCCAGAGATCTTAATTAAAAGCCACCTCCGTGCACTTTTAGCTATACCTCCTGTTAATAATCCTAATAGTGTCAAGGAGTTACGGTAGTTATATGATGAATTTGAAATTAGAACTAGGTCCCTGGACAACTTGGGTGTAGGAATGGAAAAGTATGGTATAATGTTGGTTCCTACACTGGAGTCTAAATTGCCTAGCTCAATTTTGCTTGAATTAAGTAGGGGACACTCTACAGAACATGTGTACATCCCCCTTCAGCAGATGTTAAGTCTTTTAGGCACAGAATTAGCAAGACGAGAGGGAGTTGAGTTTGCACAGTGGGATGGTAAACAAGTGGACAAAGGCAGGCACAGCACCAAAGTTTCCACAAAAAGGAATAGCCCAGGTACAGTGTCAGCTCTACATGCCTCCTCTGAGAATAAATTAAAGGGAATCAAGGAATGCATATTTTGCGAAGGCAACCAAAGTCATATAAATGTGAGGTGGCTGAGGCCTTACCCTTTGAGGAGAGAAAGGACAGGGTAACTAAGTCCACAGCATGTTTTAAATGTTTTTTGAAAGGTCATAGAGCAAGGTTTTGTAAGTTTAAAATTTTGTGCAAAAAATGTCATGGTAGACATCAGCCATTATTGTGTGAAAACACTCTTAGTAGGCCTACCCCAGAAGTAGAGACATCAGTGGCACATGCCACTGCTATGCAAGGGAGTAAAAGTAAAGGGGGATTATTGCAAACAACTGCAGCCTTATTAATTGGGAATGAGGGAGAAGCTACTGTAAGAGTGTTGTTTGATAGTGGTAGCCAGTGTAGTTTTATTAAGACCAGAATTTCCAGAAAATTGAAGTTTAAAGAACTTAAGAGGGAAAATTTAAGAATTTCTGGGTTTGGGGGTTCCGTTCAAAACAGAACCAAATTTAAGAAGGTAGAAGTTCTGGTTAAAGGGTTGTTACCGCAAAGTCCCACTATCAAGGTCCAAGCTGTAGAGATTGAGGAACTTTGTGCTCCAGTCACTACTTGTTTAGATATGGCATGTGTCCAAGAATTGCAAGTTAAAGGAATTAATTTGGGCAATAATAAGTTTGAGGGAACAGAAGATATTAGTCTTTTGATTGGAGCTGACTATTATTGGGACTTCATCACTGGTAATATTGTCCGTACATCTCAAGGGCCGGTAGCTATTGAAAGTAAGCTAGGCTGGATGCTACATGGTAGTTATTGCAATGAAATGGAAGTTAAGGCTCTTTTTGTTAAGATTGAGGAGAACAGCCATGGTCTGGAAAGGCATTTGAAAGCGTTTTGGGAACTTGAATCTATTGGCATAAAGGACAACCAGGCAAGTACAGTGAACAATGATGTTTTAGAGCAATTTGAAAAAGGGATTGGGTTTAGAGATGGTTGCTATGAAGTTGGCCTACCATGGAAGGATTCTTGCAAACCCGGTTCAAACCTTCAGCTAGCTAATCGGAGGTTGGAGACTTCATTGTACAGGCTAAGAAAAAATGAGGAGTTGTTAATTGAATACGATGAGGCCATCCTAAGTTATGTAAGGGAGGGCTATGCTGAAAGGGTGCAAGGTGAGCTGGTGAGCCAGGAGGCACATTATCTGCCACACCATGCAGTGGTACGGCGAGACAAAACTACCACCAAACTGAGGGTAGTTTTTGATGGCTCAGCCAAGGACAAAGGTGGTGTGTCCTTGAATGACTGTTTGGATGCTGGGCCAAATTTAAATGCAGATTTATTTTCCTTGTTACTGAGATTCAGGTTTGGTAGAGTAGCATTGACTGCAGATGTGAAGCAAGCCTTTTTGCGGATAAAGTTAAAACCAGAGGACAGAGATGCAGTAAGGTATCTGTGGGTGGATACGAAAGACTTGTTGGAAAATGAACCTAAGGTTCAAGCATATAGAATGAAGTCAGTGTTGTTTGGCCTCAGCTCTAGTCCATTTCTGTTGGCAGCTACTATGCAGTACCATTTTAAGAAATATTCTGAAGTCTATCCTAACACTATTGAACACATAAGGAAAAATTTTTATGTTGATGATTTGCTGTGTTCCGTGGATAATACAGAAATGGCTAAACAGATATTCATGGAGGCTAGAGCTATAATGAGGGAGGCTGGCATGGAGCTTAGAAAATGGCAGACCAATCATTCGCAATTACAAGAGTTTATGAGTCATTCCTGTGTAGTACCTGATGCAGCAGAAAGTATTGAGGATTCTGGTATTAAGGAGTTGTGGGCAATAGATGAAAAGGTGCTAGGCATCGTTTGGCAGCAAGATGATGATGTTTTACCTTCAATGGGAAATCTTTAGTAGAGCTGGCTGAGAATGAGACAAGGTGGACAAAACGTACAGCTCTTAGTTTGGCTTCAAAGGTCTTTGATCCTCTTGGATTCCTGGCTCCATTTGTGATAAAGTAAAAAATTTGGTTTCAGAGCCTCTGGGAAATTGGACTTGGTTGGGACCAAGAGTTACCTGATCATATGGTGGTAAAGTGGAAATATTGGTTCAACGAATTGGCACATCTTGGAGACATTGAAATCCCAAGATGGTACTTTGGAGAGTTGAACAATAGTCCAGACAATTTGGAGCTGCACATCTTTTGTGATGCAAGTGAGGAAGCCTATGCAACTTGTATTTATATAAGAGGCGCATTGCAAGAGGAAGTAAGTTGCAGGTTGGTTGCTGCAAAGAGTAGAGTAGCACCTTTGAAAAGGCTTTCTGTTCCAAGGTTGGAATTGATGGGTGCCGTTATTGCTAGTCGGCTTGCAATTACAGTGCGAAAGTCTTTGGCCCTCTATGAAATTCCAAGCTATTATTGGACAGACTCCACTATAGTTTGGCACTGGTTAAGAAGTCAGGCAAGGAAATGGAAACCATTTGTTGCCAATAGGGTGGAGGAAATTCAAGCGCACACAGATCCCAAGCAATGGAAGCATTGTCCAGGCATCCAAAACCCCGCTGATTTACCAACACGAGGAATTTCAGTGAAAGATCTTTCACAGTCAAGTTTGTGGTGGAATGGGCCAGAGTGGCTAAAACTTGGAAGTGAAAACTGGCCTTCTAATCAGCCTATTGTAGGAGAATGCCAGGCTGAAGAAGCATGGGTGAGTGAGGTGAGAAAATGCGCTGTGAACAGTTGTCAAGTTATGCAGCAGGACCCCATATTGAGGCTTGAGGAGGACATTAGCAGTCTGAAAAGATTGTTAAGAGTGACAGCATGGGTATATAGATTTACCAACAACATTAAGGGAGAAACAAGAAGGGAAGGAATTCTGAACAGTAATGAGATTCAGCAAGCCAGGAAATACTGGGTGGTATATATGCAGAAGGAAAAATTTGGTGAAGAGAGAGAATTGCTCACCAGCCATCCATTACAGGTTCTACCAACACATTCTGCGCTCAAGGGTTTGGATGTGTTTTTGGATCAGGATTTATTGAGAGTAGGAGGTAGACTACAGTTTTCTGGGCTTCCAGAGGAGAAAAGACATCCAATTTTGCTACCTTCTGGGGGGCACTTTGTGCGCCTTTTGATCCTGGATACTCATCATAAGCTGTTACATGCGGGAGTTAGAGAAGTGATAATAGAGATTAGACAACAATTTTGGATTCCCAAAATTAGACAAGTAGTAAAAAAGGTCTTGCATAAATGTGTGGTTTGCAAGCGTTGTAGTGCAAAGCCTTATTATGAAAAGGTGGCTCCACTTCAAAGAAACGGTGTGTCTATACTGCCCAATTTGATGTAGTGGGAGTAGACTTTGCAGGGCCAGTCTATGTGTATGAGCGAGGGGAGTCTAACAAAGGTTATATATATGTCTTTTCACCTGTGCTACCACCAGAGCAATCCATTTGGAGTTGGTAAGCAACTTAAGTAGTGATGTATTTCTTTTGGCCTTTAAAAGGTTTGTGAACAGAAGGGGTTTCCCAAATAAAATCATATCGGATAATGCAAAAACCTTCAAAAAGGCTGCAAAGGAACTCCAAGAAATTTGGTCCTTGCTAAAAGAGGAAGGATTCCAATCCTACTTTTCACACCAAGGGGTACAGTGGGAGTTTATTGTTGAGAGAGCACCATGGTGGGGAGGATTTTGGGAAAGGCTAGTGAGAAGTGTAAAGTGTCCATTAAAGAAACTTTTAGCTAATGCTCATTTGAGCAAAGAAGAATTCTCTACTGTTTTATGTGAAGTAGAAGCAATGGTGAACAGTAGGCCTATCACTTTTGTTTACAACAGTAGGCAGGATGCAGAGCCATTGACACCAAATCATTTTCTTTGTGGTAAACGATTAACATCAAGCCCCAGTGTGCCAGAAGACTTGCAGCCTATCCAGAGCACTCAAGGAGAGTTAACCAGACGGTTCAGGTACCTTGAAGAGCTACAAGATCAGTTATGGAAGAGGTGGCAGATGGAATACTTGCCAGAACTCAATTATTACCCATCAGGCAAGGTAAAGGGCTCCAATGCAAATTGTATCAAGGTGGGAGACGTGGTAATGATTGGGGATGAAAGACCAAGGCAATGCTGGAAGCTTGGCATAATTGGAGAGTTGTTTGTTGGCAAAGACAATTTAGTTAGGTCTGCACTGGTAAAGACTTCAGGAGGAAAGTTAAAGAGACCTATACAAAAACTCTATGCTTTAGAAATCAGCAAAAACACAGATAGTCAAGATGAAACATTTGAGTTACAGCCTCATGGAGAAGGCTTGGCTAACCTTGCGGAAGGTAACGACAACAATGCCTCTTCGGTGGGGAGTGTTAGAAAATCTAGAAGAGGAAGAACCATTGTTGTCCCAAGGCGATATGATGACTAAGCTGATTGATGCAGCATTGCTTGTATATATTAAGTTAAGGTGTATATATATCCATCTCATAATTGTAAGGTTAGTGAAAAATTCACTTAATAAGAGCTAGCATTTTTGGGCTCTTGTGGGATCAGTGTTTGGGACGCTGGTGGCATCATTTTGGGGCGCTGCGCGTCTTTTCTACTCGTTTGTGGGATGTCGTACGTACAGGGTGTGGTCTTGTAGAGAGCTCTCTTGCAATTCAGTTTGGTTGTTTAGATACAAGATTGTTGCACCGTGCAATAGTCCAGGTTGCGTTGTTGTTGTTGCAAGGTTGAGAAAGAAGATCATAAATAGTACCCTTTTTGTTTACATTAAATTCATGTAACTAAGGTCTAAGGTAGGCCCGCATCGAGTCAGCAAACCTGAGGTTACCCTGAGGTAGGACCTAATAGGATCTCAAATCCGTAAGTTTTAATTTAGCTTAACTTGGGCTTCAGATAGAACTGGCCCTTTAGAATTTGGCCGTTCACGGCTCAGCTGGGATTTTGAACCCAACAAATAAATAAAATAACAGACTAAGCTGATTGATGCAGCATTGCTTGTATATATTAAGTTAAGTTGTATATATATCCATCTCATAATTGTAAGGTCAGTGAAAAATTCACTTAAATTAGAGCTAGCATTTTTGGGCTTTTGTGGCATCATTGTTTGGGCACTCTTGTGGCATCATTTTTTTGTGGGCACTGGCGCGTCTTTTCTACTCGTTTGTTGAATGCGACACTTACAGGGCGTGGTCTTATAGAGAGCTCTTGTAATTGTTCGGTTGTTTAGATACAAGATTGTTGCATCGTGCAATGGTGCAGGTTGTGTTGTTGTTGCAAAGTTTAGAAAGAAGACAATAAATAGTGCCCCTTTTGTTTATCTTAATTTTATGCAACTGAGGCCTAAGGTAGGCCCACATCGAGTCAGCAACCCTGAGGTAGGACCTAATAGGACCTCCAAGTCCGTAAGTTTTAGTCTAGCTTAACTTGGGCTGTAGGATGAGGTGGCCCTTCAGAGCTTGGCCGTTCAAGGCTCGGCTGGAATTCTGAACCCAATAGAATAAAAAATAACGGAGAAGGTATATGGCTTATATGAACAAATTATAATGCAGTTTTGATTGTACTTTAAACTGTTAATACAGTTTTAAAGAATAGGTCAACTTGTTTCAAAACGTTCTCCGTCACTTATTTACATTTGTTTATATACTGTTGTTTTTTAAGGTCAACCTATACGAGAAAGATGTAATCTGAGTTGGTAGGTGAAGTATCCCAAAATTAACTTGCCTTTGATTATCCTCAAGATATATGATAGGAACTTTTGTATTTCATCAACAAATTCCCGGACTGTCTCGTAGTTCGAGATTGTCTCCTCTGTGGCCGGTGTGTCTGCTAGTTATTTGGCCCATCCCTCCTCTCAACTAATCTGATGATGAATTGTATTTTCACGTGAACCACCAAACCAGCAGGCCACCAAGGTCGAACGTATTCAAAAGAAGATCAATGGCGTCCCTACTCCAACCCCGACACTTACTTAACAGCAGGAAGGTCGAACCTATCAAAAGTTAAAGGCTCCGGCAGAAGGTAAAACTCTGCACCCCTCTGCTTCGGCCGGCGATGTTACTAATGACAGCTGTTCAGTCATGTAGGCCGTAATTGTCGCTGTCAGTTGCGGGGTCATCCTGCCGTTTGTGTATCTTGTGGTGGTGCCTCCACGAGGGGACCGACTGTCAGACCCCCGTGTGGCGTGAACTGTGATGGCGGTCATGCAGCTTCTTCCAAGCTGCGTGACCGTTGCTAATTCGAAAAAGTGCGGGTTTCCTTTAACTGAGTACCTGCCCATGTTGCCGTTAAAGGGGATGAGGATACGGACCAGTCCGCTAGGTCCGCTGCCTCCCGTCCCCCTGCAGCTGTCCGTCCACCTCCTTACGGAGACTTCCTTCCGGGTTTTCGGACTGCAGTCCACGTTGTCTAGGAACATCGTTAGAGTGCTATCATTGGCCCCAATAAGATGCGTCAGCTCGCGGCTGCAGTTAGTGCCTGGCGGTATCCCCATATGTATCGACGGCGAAAAAACATGATAATAAATGCAGGAAAATATATAAAAAATGAGTCCTTAGTTACGAATACAAAATCGAAGCATGTGGAAAAATTGCACGACAATTAAGATTTTGCATCGTCGTCAAGGTAACAGGACAAGAAAACTTTAGAATTTGTAGACGAGGCCAAAAGGTATTCAAATTCTAATCCAAGTCTCTGACCAGCCATGCGCGGCAGGTTATGGGAGAAGGAAAACAAAGCAACTCTCTCCTTCACCAAATCCGCCAAATGAAGAGGGATGGACGCAGGCCGAAGTAAGTAAAATTAGATAAATGAGCTACGCAAATCCCAAAAGTGTTTGTATAGTGCGATTCTTTTATTTGAGAACCATGAACCCATGAAAGCTATAATAATATAATTAATATATAATTAATTTTTATTTTTGTAATTAAAAGCTTTTATTGAATAAAATGTAAATAAAACTCTTAAATAAAAACAGTATATTTAATATATACTAAACACAATATGCAAATTAAGAAGTTTCGTCACATAATATTATTATTTCTACAAAGAATTTACAGCACATTCCAGCACATAAGTTACGACGCAATGCGTGTTCATTTTTAAACTCAGAATTATTCAGAATTTATTATATTTAAAGGTTTATAGTGTAACACTACACGTAACTTTAAGTATTGCACCACGTACATTTATCAGTAAAATTAAGAAATTTGAATTTACTTACGTAAAAGTTTATTATAAATTTTAGAAAATGTTCCTTTGCTGCAAACATCAACTATAAACAACGTAATAGAATAGCCATTTTATAAGGAAAAGATATTGCGTTCACGAACACTGGAACCTCCGCAGCTGAATGCACATTGTATCATTGTATACTCGGAAACAGAAGCTCGGAACATTAAGGTCAAACTCGAGTCAAATTCTTTGGTAGTTGTTAACCGCTTTGTTTTGCCTCCGTATTAGCAGCCAGGAATCGGGTACAAGGCATATGATGAAGAAGACCTACAGCTTAACGTGGAATTGAACTACGGGTCGATACATCATCTGCACGCGGAGAATTACCATCCAGAGACTACCCAGACCCAGTGTCGACTAACTTGGCCTATTTATCGGGTAGAAATGTAACATGAAGGAGAGGGTATAAAATCTTCTGAACGATTGTCTACAAGGGCAGACGTGACCTAATATATTTGGTTTCAATAAGGTGCCCAATAACTGCGAATCGCTTCTTGATGTGAAATTGTGACCTGGATAAAAAGTTTTATCGACGAAAGAATTTGCCCTGACCTCGCAATGCGTGGCTACAGGAACTTCTTTTGTGGTGATTGTTTTTCTCGATTCTCATCTCTGCACTCAACTAAGGAGGGAACCAGCGTTCTTCTGCGTATTTTACTTCCAACGATTAATTTTCAGTTAAAGCAACATTTGAAAAATTTTCGGTACTTATCAATCATGGCGGTAACAAAAGTTTCGATACATTAACTCCATACATGGTTCATCTCTATCTCTTGTATATTACTTAATGGACGGTCATTCACATACCATAAAATGATCATATATATATTATATATATATATATATATATATATATATATATATATATATATATATATATATATTTAAGGGCACGATCTTTTTTAGTTACTCCTGTTAAGGTTAATTTCGTTGGTCTTTGCGTTAAATTTGGGCTCTTTCTTTTGTATCTGTGGTTATCTAATCATTTGATTATTCTTAATTTTTGAAGGTTACATGCAATTTTACCTTTTATTTTGCCCATAACAAATTAATATTTTTTCACTGCGTTTTGGTTATAAGACGTCTTAAATTATATACTTTTCTTAAATACAAAATTAACGCGTTGTAACTCTCCTCTCGTATTAATATCAAAAGAATATCCTTATTTTAATAGGAAATTATTATTATTTTAATATCGTTCGCGTTGACACGTTATACAAAGGAATCAAGAGAGATTTTTGTTCACTGACACGAAATAGACCTACTGTCACCGATTAAAATCCTATTTTTTTCCTTCACTTTACTATTAACTGTAAATTAATACTTTTTATGACTATCTTTGTCAACGTTCCATTATCCGTCGGTAGAGTGAATACTAAGCAGACCTATAGGCTATAAAAGATCCCTGATACTTCTTAACACTCTAAAGTAATTGGATGAATGAGTGAATGAAAACATAAGTAAAATGGAAACCAAAACGATGATAAGGATGAGAAAATGTGTAATAAACTAATCTTTACTGAAAAAAAAAATAATTGTTCCAGTCCACCATTTGGTCAGTCCAGAGTAACGTTACATATTGTCATACTGATATCTCGCATACTGTTCTTATTTTGAGGTGTGAATATTCATACTGAGTAGGTCAACAATGCTCACCTCACTAAAAAAAAAAAAAATTATATATATATATATATAACCGCCTAAATAAAATTAAGAGTTTGAAAGGGAGAAGGCAGTGAGGTGAGAAACTAGAAACCAGTAGGAATCGAGTTCGCGCCACGCCGTTTCAGAGTGAGCGCTCCTCCCAACCACGCCATCCATCGAATCCCACTAGTTCAAGTTCCCCATTTTATGCTTTCTCCGTTCCATCCTAATTAGGTACGATTATTGCACTAAAAACTCATTCATACAACTTTATATTATATGCAGAATGTCAAAATGTATTTGCAATAAAAAACAGTACACCGCAAATATGACGTACAACCATTATTATTTATTTATTTATTATTACACTAATTAGAAGACTAGATAGCATATATATATATATATATATATATATATATAGTGAATAATATTTGAAAATAACCACGAACGAAAATAAAACCCGAAATAGTGCTCAATTCGCTTTTGTTAATGACATCTTCAAGAAAACAAATTAATAGCAAGATTGAGATTACATATAGATCACAAAGAAAAAAAAACTATGATTGGTGCAGAAAATATTTCAGGAGGAACGTACAATTCACGTGGAATAGCTACCAGAGTTTTAGCATCTTCCTCTTCTTATCTAAGTCTGTCCTGAATGAATTCAAAATAACAGGATCATAAGATGAGAAAGGGCAAGGCGCTAAAACTCTGAAGCTATTCCACGTGAATTGTACTTCCTCCTAAAATATTTTTTGCACCAATCATATTTTTATTTTTTCTTTGTGATCTATACCTAGAATCAATCTTGCTATTGTGTTCTTGAAGATGTCATTAGACAAAAGCGAATTGAGCACTATTTCGGGTTTTATTTTTCATTCGTGGTTATTTTCATCATAATAATAATAATAATATATATATAGTAAGAAACATACGACAGTTACGAACACGTTTTATAAACGTGTTTTACACACAAAACAATTCAAACATTTCTAAATTATAATTATCTTAAATGTATGTAAGTTGTTGATTATTACAAAAATGTTCACTCATTGTTATCGTATAAACAATAATAAAAACTTAAGATACTATTAATGTCCTTTGGTATATATTATATACACCACACACATATATATGTATATACAGTATATGTGCGCATGATCCTGCACAACAATATTAAAATTGTTCCGTCTAACAAAATATATATATATATATATATATATATATAAAACTCTCAAAATACCTTTTATAAAAATCTTTTCTCCGAGTATCATTAACAATTTCAGTTGATTTCGGTAGAAGCGATCTTCTTAGCATATTGCCACGAAAGCAGCCAGCGATTATTTGAAACTGTCATTACATCAGTAACAATTATGGTAAAAATGTTCTCATAAATACATAATAGTTTTCATAAGATTAAAAACTAGAGTACGATTTTGAAATAGTAAAAGGTATCGAGACTAACTGTTAAAAAATGTAAGATTTGAACACAAGGTATTTCGGGCTTAATTTTCAAATTTAATGGACCAATACATTTACTGCCTACATTTTTAATTACAAATTTATAGGAACTCTCAACTAAATTATGGACTAGATTTTTTTTTAGAAACTAAAAAATCCAGATATCAACAACTTACAGTTGTTTATAAAATTAATTTCATACCAAAGATGTTAGTGTACAACTAATTGATTTTGTAAGCGCCTTAATAATTATTTTGGCCTACTCCTTTCCTCAAATCATCCTTCCAATCACGGTATTTGGGAAGGAAGTCACTTAACTGATAGAGGCCTGTTGTCCTATCAAAGCCGTCCTTTCGCTGTTTGAAATGTTTTCACTTGAATGTCTAAACAAATGTTTTAAAAAGTTAATTACGCAACATTTGACTTCTAAAAGGAAAATGTTAGATTTTTCAAAAGGTTTTAGGTTCTCTTCATATCCTTGTCTAAACTACGGATAAGAGTGATATTTCTTTTAAGTTCACAATTATGTTTAAAGAACTCGATACAAAATCAAAAATAATAAAAGGATCACCTAAAATTAGACACTGTTATCCGCGTGAATCTGTTGCAAAAGACTTACACGCAATGAACTACGTCCTAATTTAAGCATCTCTATTTTTATTTCATTTTGCTTATAAATTAACGCATGCTCTTAGAATACTGGACGGCTATCATTAAAATTACTATATCTACTTTAACTATACACTTTTCATATACGTAACTTTGAATTCAGAATTTGATTATTTCAAAATGTGTAATTGTAATCAATACATCAGTATCTGTTTTTTTTTTCCATTTTGTTTGAGAATTACAAGACGATAACTCTCATTCAATCCATTCATTATTAGTATTAAAAAAATAGATATTTATTTTTCATTGTCAGTAACCTTCTCTGAAGTCTGAAAACACGACATTAATATACAGAAAAATCCGAAATAAGTGTGTAAACTTCTTAACTTACATCTAATAAAACAGCATAAAACGGAGCTCGAAAATAAAATTAGAAAATATTTCACCGTTTTTAAGATAACACAAAGTGTATTTTTATTGAAAAAGTAATTTTGAAGTATGGTGGTTTTGAAGTTAAAAAAAGTGTTGTGTGTGGTTTTACCGAAATATTTAGTCTGCTCAAGAATGTTAAAAAAGGCATTGCCAAATCGAACGTATATTTAAAGTAGAATTTCGAAGTTTCAAATATTCCTTCAATAAGTCAACATTCATAATTAAAAATTTTATTGTTTCCAACTAAAGCTTAAACACACGTACATTTAGAAAGAGTTATTGACACAAATTAAAAATATCACATACAGAGGATTTTGGTAAACGCAATTATCAGTTATTATATACTTTTTCCATTTTTATGAGGTCACTTCTAATACTGTATAATTTCCGATTTTAAATGCTAGTTGCCCAGTCACATCAAGAAAATGTCTACACAAATTCATTAGAATTTATAAAACCAAACGCAATTAACCACATCTGCACAATAAGTGAAGATCATTACACGGACGCTTCCCCAATTACGGATATTGTCCTTAAGTTTTCGGATTTAATATTGGTCTTTTGATTTGTATTCGTCGACGAAGTGTGAACATTAACCGCATTTTGGTCAGTACATGCTGGAAGCGACGTCGGTGAATTATTGGAGGATGTCGCTGAAGGAAGAACGACTCCAGAATTCTGGGCTTCTATAAGAGATCCTCTTCTGGAAGAGTCTCCTTTAATATTTCCCCCTTCATTGACGCTAGATTCCGCGGCCATGGAAGAACTCTGCCGAATGGAAAACAACCTCTTTCGTCCGCGTTTATCGAGTAATGGTAGGTCGCCAGTCTTCACGAGATTGTTTTCATATTCACTCATCATAAGATAGTTTTCTACTTTATCGCACGATGTGATACAGTCTCCGAGATACTCTAGCTCTTCTAGAATGTGATCAGGAATGTCCATGTCTGCTATTCCTTCCTCCGAAATGCAAGTCAATTCTTGTTTATTGCGACCATCAATCACGCCCTGGAAATAATTATAATATGTAAATCAGATGAAAAGCATCAGTCATGCCTTCACTGTATTCATAAAACGCTTATCAAGAAATAGAGAAAAGGGGATATTATTAAATTTCATTTTACTTTCTTTAGTTTTTGTATCCTTTATTGACAGCGGACTTGACCTTTGTCAGTTGAGGAATTGAAAAATCGCCAGAAAACTACATGAAAAGCATTGTCACAGTATACGCATCATCATTATTATCATCATCATCATCATCATCATGTAAAAATATCTTCTCATTGCACAAAATCAATACCTCAATTAACCCCAGAGATCTTTGATGAAGTAATCCATACTTCGAAATATGAATATCTTGGTCAAGTTGAGCGAGAGAGTCGCGTCGTTGCTTAGCTTCAGGACATGTTTCTTTCCCACACGTGGTTTCAGTGCCATGTCTGTCAAATTGAGGGAGGGAACAGAATTCGAAAGCGTTATATTTTTCACAAGTTTTCTTTCTATTATTATTTTTTATTATATAACATACAGTATATTAATTATTATTATATACTGTATATATTTTAATAATTTGTTTAACAGATCCTGTTTCTTAAGGTGATTAATAACTGATTCCAGATACAAAGGGCGCGAATGTTACGATATACAAAGAGTTGACTGGTTTTTTTTTTTTTCCCAGTATCTACCTTGTAGGTATATACGGAGGCTACTCTAACCCATGAATAATAGTTATTTATTTAATGCAGGAAGTAGGGGCCAAGGACGAACGCCCGCAGAAAGGCTCTCCTCCCATAGAAGAAGAAGAAGAGGAGAGCCGAAATCAAGGTCCAAAGTTTACGGGATGCCTCGACACTGCGTTTGAAAGATGGGCGGTCATAGGCAGGGGTAAAGATGGATTAAGGAAGATTGTTCCAGAGTTAACCGGTTGAGTAGATGGAAGATTGAAAATACCGATTAACCTTTGCGTTAGAGAATTGGACAGAAAAGGAATGAGAATGTGTAGAAAGTCAGGTACTGCGTGCTCTCCTTAAAGGAGGAGGCATACAGTTAGGGAGTTCAGAAGAGCAGAGTGTCCGTTATAATAGCGACAGTAAAGAGAGAGTGAGGCGAAGAGACAGGGATTGAAGATAGTCGGTAAGAAAAAGGAAACACCAAGAATGATAAGAGAAGAGGGTTTTCTCTGCCCGTCAGAAATGGTAGGAAGATCAGCAGGCCCGTAGCTTTGGGGCCGCTATGGGAGGCTGAGCCTCCCCTGGAATTTTTGAGCCTCCCCCTAATCCCTAAATATAGATTAACTAAAATAAAGTACCAAGTAGTTTTAGAATTGTGACACGTGTGTTTATGTGTATATATATATGTATATAGTCTAAAGTCACTAAAAGAAAGCTGAATGGTAACACAAAGGGATAAACGGAGCAACGCGGGCTGTTCGTTTGGTTTTGGCTGGACTAGAGCATGGTTATTCATATCTGACTAAATCGTTGGTGCTAAGTTTAATTTGGTGATGTTTCTAAGGTGACAAAGGGGTGTAAAAAGTTGTCAATAAATAATAATAGTTAGGGGTAATGTCTATAGCTTCTAAATTAGTAAAGTTAGAGAGTTTAGGTAGACTGCTTTGTGGGACGCAGGAAATCTATGGTAGGCCCTAAAGAATACCTAATTCAACCCACCGGTAAGTGCCTTTGTTGTTGTTCAAAAACCTAGTAACCTAGCGGGGTCACTAACCCCAAGTTATTACAATTATAATAATTCAGTTTTGTAATTGTCTAATTGATCTGGTCCAATAAATGCGCATATATCAAATTTTAACTAACATGCGTTTTATTTTTACAAAGAATTCCCTATATTATCGGTATTATGTGGCCTCCCCTACATTACCAGTAGGATCCCCTGGAGATTACCATTCGCTACGACCCTGAAGATCAGAGGTGCCACGCGAAGCATAGAGTGACTGTTGAGAGGGACACTTTGTGAAGCTGGTGGAGAAGTGAAGGGTGGAATCATCGACATAGGAGTGGATAGGACAGGAAGTGCGACTTAAAAGACTATTGATTAATAAAAGGAAGAGAGTGGGTGACAGGACAGAGCCCTGAGGAACACCACTATTAATAGCTTTAGGAGGACAGTGGCCATCTACAACCGCAGCTATAGATCGGCCAGAAAGGAAATCAGAGATGAAGGCATAAACAGAAGGATAGAAACCGAAGGAGGGCAGTTTGGAAATTAAAGATTTGTACCAGACTCTTTCAAAAACTTTTGATTAGTCTTGCAGTAGCAAAGCTTTCACCGAAATCCTGAAAGGAAGATGACAAAGACAAAGACGAAAGAGTTTGCCGTGTCAGAAGTACAGTTCTTGAGAGCAGCAGGAGGGCAGAGGCGGATTAAGACACCTCGGGACCCGGGGCAATGAAGAATATGGGGGGCCTTTTCTATAACCTTTTATTAATACATGTACAGTACATTTACACGAATTATATGTACGGTGCTCAGGCTAATTGAGAAACAAACTTGAAAGAACCTTAACACAGTATATGTTGTCGTTTGCCAAAACCAAATAGTATTAAACAAACTTTACTTTAGGTCCTATAAAACAGGGAATTTGTCAGTTTGTGTATCCTGTCATATTTAATCAAAGAAGTTTGCGAAATCCCGAATTATATCATCGAAACTCAGTTGATTGGGGGGGCCTCTTAAGCATGGGAGCCTGAGGGTTCAGCCTCAATACCCTCTCATTGATAATCCGCCATTGCAGGAGGGACCCCATTAGGACCGTCCACCCAATGCCCCGTCCACCCAATGCCCCGTCCACCCAATGCCCCGTCCACCCAATGCCCCGTCCACCCAATGCCCCGTCCACCCAATGCCCCGTCCACCCAATGCCCCGTCCACCCAATGCCCCGTCCACCCAATGCCCCGTCCACCCAATGCCCCGTCCACCCAATGCCCCGTCCACCCAATGCCCCGTCCACCAATGCCCCGTCCACCCAATGCCCGTCCACCCAATGCCCAAGATAGGTCAGGAAAAATATCTTGGAAAAGATTCTAATTTCATACATAATTAAGTCAGAGGGGAATGAAGGAGAAAGGAGGAGATGGATGAACATATTGGTATTGTCCAGGGTTGAATGGAGGCAAAAGTTTTAGCGAAGAGTTCAGCTTTATCAAGAGAAGAGACAGCAACTGAGCCGTCAGAATGGAAAAGTGGGAAAGAAGCAGTAAAGTTATTGGAGAGGCTTTTGGCTAGATACTAGAAAGAACGAGAAAAATTAGAATTAGGTAATTTTTCACTTTTTGTCGCATGAAGGAAATTTTAGCGAGTCAAAGAACAGATTTTGCATGATTCCTGCAGAAATATAAACAGTGAGAATCAGGAGTTGGATGGCGATTGTATTTTTGAAAGTCTCCTCTCTATTGCGGATGGCATTAGAACAAGCAAAGTTAATTCAAGGTTTTTTTTTTTTTTGCATTAGTTTATGGGAAAAGGATATGGTAATGTATGCCTTCATGCCCCGGAGAATCACTTTCCGTGCTGCACTCATTACACTCGGAGGGGCCTCAGCCACGAAAGCACTGATCATTCCATGGGAAATCAGAGAAATACTGCCTAAGCGGCTCCCAATCAGTCAATCAGTGACGCCAAAGGCCAAACTGGAGCGATAGGACAGGAAACAGATATAAGATTGTGGTTAGAGAAGCAAAAAGTTTGACAGAGTAAGAAGAAGGATTAGAGGCGAGAAAAGTCCAGAATGTTAAGTCTCTCCAAGGCGATCGAGAAATGCACGTGGGATGCTAACAACTGCTTCAAATCATTCAGGATAGAGAAGTTGTAATCTAGTTCAAAGGTAGTGGTAAAGATTTGAAAATTTCCTAAAATGGAGATTTCGGCGAAAGAGAGTGGGATAAAACGTGTTCCACTTTGAAGTGAGGAAGACAGAGTTTTGTGATAGTCGTAGAATTAGGACAAAAGTAAACAGCGCAAGTGCATTAGTTTAAGATTGGCATGTAAGCTGTAGCCAGAGGGTGAATTCGGAAGATTCAAGTTCCGGATACGAGAACAAGTTGGTCATTGCGTACATATGCGCAACATTCACCTTCCGAATGAAATTGAGTATAAAGTACAAGATACAGAAAAGGGTTGCTGTCAGTCGTCTCGTGAGGGTTTAGAGGAGGAGAGGTTTTGTTTCAAGAGATTGAAATTTGAGGAAAGACCACAAATGTTGCAGAAGTTTATGAAAAGTGAATCAGACAGGTTCACGGTATCTGGAATGGGTAGCAAGGTCTGCGTTCCTGGTAGCTAGGACGCAGGAGTCAAAATAGGGGCATTTATGGTACTCTTCCCAGGCGGCTCAGAATGTCTTAAAGACAGTGCCTTTTTTATTTGAAAACATTGTGTAGTGTGTAAGATGCATGCATATGTAGTGAGAAATAGGAGGAAGAAGTGTGTGTGTGTTTGAGAGCATGTTGAA